>QCXZ01000003.1:43398359-43409960 GCA_025024175.1 Rhyzopertha dominica
ACATAGCATAACCGTKACTGKACCCGTAGCTAGAAAAGTTTTAACTCGAAGGAAAGCCAAATTCTKTCTTGGTTTCAAGGTTATATTTTGCATTCCTGTAGCGTCCAGAGTCAATCCTTCAGAAACATTGAATAACAAGAGATGWTAAAGCTGCTTTGATTTTCTATTCAGCAAACCTATTTTCTTTATTTTCTGATTTGAAAGATTCTTTTTTGGAAAATCGTAAAATTATTTAAGGTTGACTAAAACTGTCGTTCAACGGCAATTTTAAATATGATTTAAGGTACATAACAAAGAATTGAACTAGTAGGAGTCTACTATGAGAATAACACGTGTACCAGTGTATCTACTAGAATCTTGAACTAAAAATGTTGGATGGCGTTAGTCGTCAGTACGTGACTATAGTTTGAGGAAACTAATTCTTTTACAAACAAAAAACATGACTGTGAGCGTTCTATCCGAGATGACGCTGTTGAATTGGCTGTTCTTGTTCATGATAGCAAGCAGTCTGAGAAAAATTATTCAAGAATCTGTCATCTCAAAAAGTAGTGTTCTTTATCAAAGACGACTAAAACGTTATTCTAATGATGATAATGGTGCTTAAGTATGGTATAATGGATTTTAGATGCCACATCATCTAACAAGAGATGCCTTTAGGCAAGTAATGCAAGAAGTATGAAAACGATTTTCGAAGATATTTGTAATACTAATGGGGGGATTGTAAGGGCAACACTTTCTACCAACTGAAAAATATTGCTTACCTTTTTAACCTCGCCTATACGAGAAAAAATACATTGGGTAGAAACAAAACGTGAAACATGGGATATAAACGTCATACATAAACCACATTCTAATGGGCCAGATGGATGTAAGAGGTGCACATCAAGTTTACTTGCTAAAAGGCGATCAACCGTAAAGAAGAAAGATCAGAAGCAGAACCATCTCATACGTGGTGAAATATTGGCGATACATTCAGAGCAGGAAGATAGACCACATTATACAAAAACATTAACCGAAGACAAGCTAAAAATATAAGGATCCTGCTCTAAAAGGAAAAACTGAAAATAATTCAGAACATTGGTCAGATGGCAAAAAGCAATAAATTAATGGATAAGGACACCCTGAGTTTATACGACATATCAGAAACAAGCGATCATTAACTCCTTTTTTTGGAAGGAAAATCAGCGAAGGAAATACATAAAGAATTTTGGGGGACTTATGTCCTTCTTATGAAACCGTGCGGCTTGGTAAAACTTGGCAGGAAAAGCATTATGGATACACCTGGTCCTGGAGTTCCGAAATCGGATGCGACACCAGAAATCTTCCAGAAAGTCCTTGATATCCTTTTACCCGAAAAACGAGAAAAACTGCGTGAGTTAATGAAACATGAATGTGCTACTATATCCCAGAAACGAAACAATAGTCTAAACAATGGATTTCACTTGATGAGCCATGCAGCTTCCGCAAGCAAAGTGCGTTAGCATTCGCTAGAAAGGTGATGGCGTCAGTTTTTGGGACGCAAAAAGAATTCTCCTCATCGATTATTAAAAATGCGAAAAAACCATTACCGGATAATATAGTGCATGCCTTCTGGAAAAATTAAAGCAGCAATAACAAAGAAACATCTGGTAATGGCTGAAAAAGGTGCTGTTTCCGCAACAATGCGTCAGTGCATTCAAGCCGTGTCGCCCAGCAAAAACTGAGCGAACTGCGGTTCGAATTGAACTTTATAGGATTACGCCAAGAAAGAGCAATTATTCAACTCAATTGTTTTCATTCATATCAAGCCAGGTTATTTTGTCAAACCACGTCATATATATCTCTTCAACCCAGCTTAAACATGGCCGGCCCGGCGGTATACCCGGAAGTGGCCGACCGCACTCGTGTTTCCAAAGTAATTGTTGTGGCCGACCGTTCAATCAATCAGTAAAATAAACTCAAGGAAGTTAGATTGTATTTCCGGTTTAACAGCAAGTACGTGTTTTTTAAACGATTTATTTATTGACAAGATTCTGAGAATACGCTGTAAAGGGAAATCTTGTATCTTATATATTAGACAAAAAGGCAAGCGTGACTTCAAGTGAGTGTATTATGTAATATGGTAGTATGTTAATAAATAATAATCCAAATAATTCATATAAAAGGAAAAAAAATATGTCGTTCAAACATTTATACGTGGAAATAGCAAAGGTGCGTATAATAAATTTAAAAAAAAAACAAAAGAAACTGATGAACGGGTGCGGGGATTAATTTGGGGAGGTTGAATAGGCGACAAAAATCGCATCCTTACCGTTCTCAGCGAAAGTTAATGTCAAATCAAAAAATATCCAATACAAAAGTGGCAGATAATTAAAAAATTGCCAACTTCGGTCGAGTCACATTTTAACATGATCTTAAAATTTTCAAAAAAAATGCAGTCAACTTTTTCTTGTTATGCCGTTTTTTATTTTTTATTTCCACAAAAATAATTCAACTTTAATTAAACATGCTTTCTGTGTCTCAAATAACCATATTTTATATTATATTTATTTCTTCAGTTCTACTAGAAAAAAATATCGCACAGAGTTCTGCCGGTGCTCATTTATTTCGTTTTGACATATACCTTTTGATAAAATAAAAAAGATCTAGTCATATTTAAAAAGCATGCTCAAATGCAATGAGTGTTTCAATAATTGTTAATAAATTGTAAAAAAAACTGATAACACCATTCAGCTGTACGAAAAAAATTCTAAAAAACTGTGGTTCATTGCTAACCAGAAACTTTATTTTTTTGGTAGTATTGCTTATAAACCTTAAAAGGAACTTTCAATACATTCCGGATTTTTCTCTCATAAATATTCAATTTTTAACATTTATACACATATATACAACTTAATAATTCTACGCTAGTCTTGGCCTCTTTAACAAATTCTGGATTTGATCTCCATTTATATACTTCTTCTGATTCGTTCTCCTTGTCAGACCAAAGATTTGACGGCTCAGAAATATTTTCTGAATCAGTAATACCTTCGAAAGTTTTTTCGAGGTTCAAACAGTTATCCGAACCATGACATTTTGTGTATAATCAGTACCTACTACGTAGTCCGCGTCATTTTGAGTTGCAGATTAATTTTGTTTTACAGATACACAGATAATAAATTAAGTCTAATTGATTTGAGATTTCAGTATTACAAGCTTTTAACTACTAAGTCAACTTTTAAATTAAAAAAATCACCGCCAACTTTTGGAGCAGCTACAAATCACACCTATAGAACAACTTTCAACTTCAAACGTGGCTTGGCAACTAAATCAGTGCAACGAGGTGAGCCTTGAAAAAAGTGATTGCGAGAAGATTTATAAAAAACAATTCCTTGCAACTCGAAACGAGCTGTGATGTCGGTGTAAAATTTAAAAAAAAAACGGACGGCATCGTCCTGATTTATTTATGAAATGTTATGCTTCGGACAATTCTTCGAACCTTGAAGAAATTTCCGAAGATATTGCTGATTCAGAAAATATTTCTGATGAAATCGAGCTGCCAAACCGTTCCCTCGACCCTGAAAATGAATCAGAAGAAACAGATGTCGAAGGTAATAAGAACCTGACAATAAAGATCAAATCCAGAACTTGCCAGAGACCGAGGTTTATAAAGTATATAAATATTAAAAATTCAATATTTTTTAAAGGAAAAAAGTTGTTGCTTTTCTTTTGCATGTTTTTAAATTGTGACTATAGATTCTTTTATCAAAAAGAATATGTCAAAACGGAAAAAATGAGCACCAAACTAAACTGTAAGAAAAGTGTTTTGGACCTGAAGATATCTCGGAAATTTCTTGATTTTTAATCGCATTATTCTCAGAAATTTTAAGGTCATATTAAAACTGAAAAGACAGATTTTTCATTATCTACAACTTTTGTGTTGACTACTTTCTGTTGACGTCAACCTTCGCCGAAAATCGCATGCAACAATGCTATTTTTTCACCCCCCTGCTCGTGCTTTTATATATTTTCACTTGTTGTACGCCGCCTTATTATTTTCAGCTATAGATGTTTGGTTAACACTGTTTTTTTCTCTAAATACAATTTAATTGCGTCTTCTAAATAAAGGTTTATATTGCTTTGTTTTAGTAATGCGATCTTCGGGCAGTTCCATTCAACCCATCCAGTGCGACAGGAAGCCATACCTGAGCCCGCCGCCGCCGTCAATTCCCACATCTTTACCGTCACCGCCCGCCGCCAACACAGCTCATTCTTTCTACGAGCATTCGGTGAAGTACAGCATGTGAAGTGTGGAACCTTGTCCAAATGCCATCGATGTGCCTTAAAATGTGATAGTAGCGTTTCATTGTGAAATGACATCGCCATCGTAGCAAAATTAATAATGTGGCGTTTGAGAGCTATTCAACTCTCGTCGTTTTTGGTTTTTATCCTTGGCGCGAGTGCATTTAGTAGGAAGATGTATATAAAATGATAAACGTATTTTTATTTCGCACATTACTTAAGTTTGTTATTGCTCCTTTTAATTTATTGATCGAAAGAATTAGATTAAACAAGAAGCAAAACAGCAAACCAAGAGTGAGTGCAATTAAGTTTCTTTGGATATTCAAATGCCTAGTCTTATGTTGAACTACACATTTTTATTGTAATATTAGAATTATTGTATTTTTCGGACACGTGTAATATTGTCATGTTAATCGCGTAATTGCGATAACAAGAATGTAAAAGATAAACGCAAAGAAAATTTGTAAATATTCACAGAAGGGTTTGACTCATTCCCTAATTTTATAAAGTAAACCATAGTGATTCATTTCAGCGTCAAAAACATTCTCTTACTACCAGAATTTTGACCCCTGGTTGTTATAAGTAAGTAGAATATTTATAGAATAATTTTCTTAGCAAAACAATCAGGAGAGCCCACAATCAGACCCGTGCGGTTAAACACTTCCTAGTTTCGTCAACTATGACGTTCCATTGTCTGATTGAGTAATCATGCTGACGCAACTGTTGATAATGAGACATACTGTCTCAAATCTAAAAATATTCCAGCAAATCGCAATACGTTAGGGTATTCACCTTGGATGTAATTGTTCATTAATGACACGAAACGTATTAGCGTGGCTAGAATGAACGATAATAGCCTTTACTAAGACAGACGTTTTCTAGAGCTTAGTATTCAGTGTCGTATATTATAACAAGTGGTTGAACCCCATCCTCCTTGGTATGCAGTAACCAATAACTCACAGCGTTAATTTCCAAAGCACACGAGCTCTCTAAAAGCCTTAAGCGCCACTTATGAAGGCACGTTACTAGAGTGGGTCAGAAATATTGGCTCGAAGAATGATTTGTGTTGCCCTAAAAGTGCGTGTTCTTGGTGGAAAGTTGGAAGGTCTGGTGTATTTGGCCGGGACATTGCGTTGACCTCAGTTCTTCTAAAGTAACCTGAAATGTTGTGGCCTACTCCTGATTCAATTTTAAGACTAAAAATTCCGATAAACTTACTCGTATGTTACAAGTTTGGTCGTTTTTGAGATATAGAGTGATTTTTTTTTGTAATAAACGAGCTATGACTAAGTGAAATTAATTGGTGATGCCAGTGATTTTAAAAAACTAGTAGAAAAAACCTGTTTATTCTAAGTAACCTTTTAAAATTTTTACTGTATGGATTAGGGAATGCTAATGCCTTAAACCTAGAAGCTGAACTATGTATGCCCAACATTATCTTTGCAATGGATATATTATTGGGTCAAATCGAACTGCGAAATATCCAGAACTTTTTCATATTATTGACGAAAATCCAACTACAAGTAGGTACCGGAGAAAAATTTTTCAACAAGTGAATATTTTCTAACCGGTAACCGGTAACATTCTACAACAAAATTTATTGCATCCACATCATATAAAATGTGCTCAAGCTTAGTTACCTAATGGCTATCTGCAAGCAATCCCAATTTTGCTGCTACTGTATCTAACTTCTTCTCAAGACATGGTATTATGAATTTTCATAATAACCATATATGTATGGGCTGACCAAAACTCACATGTTTCAGTTGAATCATCGTAATAACAAGCCTTTTCTGTCGACATTCTGGTTGGGAATATAGACGATTATTTATAAGGACCATTTTCCTTCCTCAACGATTGAACATATCTTCATTTTCGATGAAATGATTTTCCAGCTCTTTTAGAAGACGTAGCTCTTGGAATTAGAAGACGTATGTGGTTTTTGCTTGACGGCGCTCTTCCATATTTTACATTAATAGCACGGGAGTTTTTAGATAACGATTTTCTGAACAGTTGCATAGAAATGGGACGGGGACCTCCACAGTGATGACCCCAAAAGTCACCCGATCACAACCCTCTTGATTTTAGTGTGTGGGGATGTTTAAAATTACTAGTTTACAACACTACCCTGATTGAAAATGTAAATCTTCAAAATCGCTAAGTAGCAGGTTTTAACATTATGCTTACCTATTTACAACTAATTCGGCAATTCGTTATACATCGATCGGAAGTTTGCAATTTAGCTAGAGGTGGACATTTTGAATATCTGCCTTGAATTTTACTGTCAGGGCACAACAATATTTCAGTTTAGGTACTTTGGAAACACCCTGTACCCTTTACTTACATATATACCTTCTTCGTTACAAGTATTTGGATATATGTATTTAATTATCCATCAGAAGATGGTGATAGATTTTCAAGTTTTATATTTAGATTTAGGGGCATTTTTTTAGAAGAAATTATGCATTTTACGTAAGTAAAATACATTGCAATACATTTTCCACAACCAATACCTACTGTGGCAATAATATATTATTGATTATTCACATACGATTATTATTTATTAAGATGGTTTTTGATAAGAATAAATCTGATAGTATAGTGAAGGGGGTCCCAAGGAAAACACCTGATTTAATGTGGCCGAAACGACGCTTCATTTTTAGTAAATTGAAAGTACAGGCAATATTCCGATCTAAGAATGTTGGAGTGGATTCTACCTGACAACTATAGTATTAAATAGAAACCAAATGTTAAGGATGTAACGGATGAACGAAGATCTTGCAAAAAATAATATTTATTGGCAAAAACACGTTTTTATTTAAACATCTTTTATTCTTGAATTGAAACATTTACCATATGCGAGCATGTAATATCGTTAAGCCCAAAACCAATACGTTAAAACAAAAGTTATTTACGAACTAAATTGCAAGCAATGTAATTATGTATATATATAGCAATTAGCTAGAGCTATCAAAAGTAAGATAAAACATGTTGCGAGTGTAAACTCAAATAAAGGCACAGCAGGTTTTTGCTGAGCATTACATAAAAAATAATCACAAAACAATATTATCTTATATTGCAAAAGAAAAGGTAATAACTAATAAACCTTTTGGAGGATTCGGAAATTAAAAAAAAACATAACATTTAAAGAAGCCTTTAACAGATAGGTACGTAAAATAAATCCACTTCCAATGGACCTTTGAAATTATAAATTCGAATTTCAGCCCTGGACCAAAAAATTAATAAAACTATATTCTACAAACCCCTATAAAAATAAGGCATATGGAGAGAATTCTGTTGTTATAGCTTTGATTCTCTCTAAAGTGAATAACATCAAGATCAAGTCTATAAACGAACAAACCGACGCTCTGTCCAGATCCACATCTTTTCACCCGAGAAATCGGCTATTATTATGTTACATAACAGCCTTTTTATCTATCACTTCCCTTGAAGCGAATTAAGTAACAAAAAAGTTTTCAGCTAACGATAGAAATAGCACATTAAATTTAACACGGGAAATTGTAAAATTCTAATTAAGTTTTCCTATTTGAAACTCCACAATAGTTGCCTAAGTTTTTATGTTGGACCACGGACCACGTTGTCATAACAAAGACCACACCCGAAACCCATTTGTTTCCGTCGATCTCGGGTTTCTTAGGTGGATCGGGACACATTAAAGAACGTAAACTATTTTTAAAAGTAGGTAACTAGAAATGTGTTGTGAATTTTGAGAATAACTTCGATAATAGCATTACTTATTGAGGATGAATGAATCGTTGGAGTCATATGTAAGTGTTCGTCTATAAATAGGGAGTAATTGGGCGGGACGTTAGGGCACTTTCGAATTTGATTCGCTAATTTACGAACTGTTGACGGTTGCACTCAGAGCACTGCTGACAGCTTTCAATGACTACCATTACTCGGTCATCCGTCCAAGAGTTATATCTGCCCGCAAATGTCATTGCAACTTTTCGTTTTAAGTTGACATATACATAATAAAATACCATACATTTTGGTTAGGTTAATTGATAAATATAAAACTGCGACAAGTTATCGCTTAATGTAGGCATTTCGAAATATAAGACTATATGTACCTACATCTGCTGCACTTTTTCTTTTTGCGAGAAATAACACTTAATAATTCCAACCTTTTTGTGTTTTTATCTTTTAACGTTTAAATATTAAAGAGCAATTTTTCAGAAAAAATTGTTCTCTTGAATAGAATACGGCTGTATTTATTCAACAGGGTGCAGTGTAGCCACCTTTTCCGCTTTCACACCTGAGTCGACTATTTCCAAAGGCGGCTAAATCCATTTAACAGCTTTTTCAGGAAGGGCAAAAACCACTGCATGAAAAGTAAATACTATACAATAATAACTCATATATTAAAAGATAGTAAAAAATTGTACAGTTATGCAAAATCTAACCCCAATACATGACCTTGATAAACAAGGTTTATAATGCACAAAAAGTATTGGAATTAACCGGTTTTGTAAATTAGGTTTGGATATAGCCGGTTTTGAATGTGAAATTAGATTTATGTCACTCATATTTTGCTGTTATTTTGTACTTTAACAAGAAAAACAAAAAATATACTTTGAAATGTTTTATTTAAAGGAAAAATATATTCTTTAACAACAAGAACCTTCATGAATAGTCACACTTTCGTCAAAAACAAGTTATTTCATAAAAAATCAAACAATATAATCGAAAAAACTAAACCACTGTCAAAAAAAGATAAAATATTAATAAAATAAAAATGTTCTCAATATCAGCAGTTAGCTTGACAGTTTGAGCAATATTACGGTAGTCACTAACTACCAACAATTTAAACCATATTAAACAAATTTATTTTCCTTCTCAGTAGGAACGTCGTCTGCAAGCACATTTCGGTATCTTCAATTTCCACTTCTTCATCCTCTTCGTTGTCTTCTGTTAATATCGCGTCCCCAGTTACCAGTAGCTGCTTGTAGTAAGTTAAATCTGTGTCCTCATTTGGTATAATCTTCCACTCTACGCCGAAATGTTTTGTAGGGAGTTCGTCGATGTCCTTCAGTTTTTTGGATTAATTTTTACTTTATTTAGTGCAAGGTTTTCTGAATTGATGTATGATATTTTTTCCCAACTTTGCAAGCACTTTTTCCGTTATTAATATCTACCTTATAGTTTGGCTCACCTCTGACAAGAATGTGGTCTTTTGAATTTTTTGACCGTGTTAATATGATACGTTTACATGAATTTATTTTGAAATGCAATGACGATGGAGGTTTTAATACGTTTTTAGCCTCCTTTTTTCAATTCTGAACACGCCAATCATGTCCCAATTTCTTAAGGGTTCCATATTTTTCAAAAATTCTGTAGTATTCTTCTGACAGGATAATGGTATCGAGTTTTTTAACTTCTTTTTCTATGAAAGCGAACACTATCCGCTGGTAAGAATGAGTGGCCAGTGACCGGAAATATGACTTGTACTTTTTTATATGTTGAGGAGCTGAGCTAAGCCACTTAGTAAGCATTGCAATTATCGTGGTGTTTTTATTTTGTCCGCTGCACCCATCGGATACTAACCTAATCTCCGTAATATGTTCAAATACTTCAATCTTGTTAAGGGTATCATACACTGCAGACGAAATTTCATTTGATCCCTTAAAGGATTCACTTTCAAGCTAAGAGTGAATAAACATGTTCTGTTTATTTATTTGTCTTTAGAGGAACCAACAATAACAGTAAAATTATACAGGTACACTTGCCTCTTATAATAGGTAATTTGATCGGGAACAATCATAAGATATTGTTAATAAGTCGTCCCTTTTTTCTTTTAATGCAGAAAAGAATGCTTTTGCTCTCATTTTGTGGATTGTTTGTTCGGTCAGTATGTTTTTTGGTAGTTTCATTCTTTACTCTTTTAATCCTTTCTTTATACTCCAGACATTGGGAACATACATCCACTTGTGGTGACTTAAAGCCAATGTTGAAATTATTATTAATAACTTGCCGGAAAAAAATTTACTTTACATTGCATAGACGGATCACAGGCTTGAGTGTACATCTTATACATCTTTTGTATGTGAAGTTCACTACTCAAATACTGTCTTTCGGATCTGCCCCGGCAATAGTGTTTTTCAACAACCTTAAATTTCTTAACAAACTGCTTTATATTTTCCTTCACATGTGCTTTTTTGTGAGATCTGTGGTCGCCTCCTCGACGCTATGCAAAAAAAATCTCTTCATGACTCCATCCACCATGTGTTTCTTAAAAGATAAAGTATCCAGAAAAGTAGTTTTACAAACAGGTACTGCTTTTTTCTGATTGTTTAGTATGTAATACGCACAACTCAAACTACGTCTTCTAATACAGTCTGGATTTCTGACTCTGAATTGGGCACGTTGAACATGTTTTAGAATAAAACTGTCCTGTATCTCCTTGTCGGCAACCTGATAAAATGTCGAATGGAATGAATCAATTTCTTGTCTTGTTAAGGTGGAACACAGATATCTGCTAGTTTTGTGACCACATTTTGGTTAGATAGGGGCTTTATTGGCTGAATACCTAAATATAGGAATAAACCAGTATTTAAAATTTAAGGCACATGCAACATTAAAATCTAACCTCAATTTCTGATTGATGTTCTTCTTCCACTTTTCATTCTCTAGCGGCAGCCTCCGATAAATGGATTTATCCGGTTTTGTTTCATAACAATATAATATACTGATGAACTGGGTTTGGAGTTAGCCACGTTTGTTCGTAAATACTTGTTATGGATTTGGTCGGTTTTGAACATGTATTTAAGAGTACTTTAGTCGCTTTTGGAAACGAATATGTTTTTGAGCACTGCTTTTAGGAAGTTTTAGCCAGATTTGGAACTGAAGTAATATACTAGACCGCTATATATCACAGTTATCTACTAGATGCCGCTGTTAACTCATTTCGCTAAAAATATGGATTTAGTCGCTTTTGAAAATAGACAACTCATCTATTAATCCTAATGCCTTTTTCAATGTACCTTCTTTTCCCTTTTCTACTCGTCTTTCACTCAGCCAATGCTAGGTATTATTTTACACAACATATAGGAGTGTTGTGCAATAAAATAAAATTGTATGTCCAAAGGTCCACAAAGTGTTCTGTACGAAGTTTGATGATACTTTTTCGATCGATGAGGGTTGAAGGAGGCTGGTAATGTACAAGTATGTTTACATTTACATAGCAATAAATTGCTACCAAATATAAGAATTACTCCCAACATCTATTGTTCAATGTGTTATGTGTATGGCCCACCATTCTCCCTTAGTAAAACCTTATGGTTGTGCTAATAAATTTTTTCACGCCATTGCAGTGCCGTG
>QCXZ01000003.1:43410060-43498312 GCA_025024175.1 Rhyzopertha dominica
TCGTTCTCCTTGTCAGACCAAAGATTTGACGGCTCAGAAATATTTTCTGAATCAGTAATACCTTCGAAAGTTTTTTCGAGGTTCAAACAGTTATCCGAACCATGACATTTTGTGTATAAATCAGTACCTACTACGTAGTCCGCGTCATTTTGAGTTGCAGATTAATTTTGTTTTACAGATACACAGATAATAAATTAAGTCTAATTGATTTGAGATTTCAGTATTACAAGTTTTAACTACTAAGTCAACTTTTAAATTAAAAAATCACCGCCAACTTTTGGAGCAGCTACAAATCACACCTATAGAACAACTTTCAACTTCAAACGTGGCTTGGCAACTAAATCAGTGCAACGAGGTGAGCCTGAAAAAAGTGATTGCGAGAAGATTTATAAAAACAATTCCTTGCAACTCGAAACGAGCTGTGATGTCGGTGTAAAAATTTAAAAAAAAAACGGACGGCATCGTCCTGATTTATTATGAAATGTTATGCTTCGGACAATTCTTCGAACCTTGAAGAAATTTCCGAAGATATTGCTGATTCAGAAAATATTTCTGATGAAATCGAAGCTGCCAAACCGTTCCCTCGACCCTGAAAATGAATCAGAAGAAACAGATGTCGAAGGTAATAAGAACCTGACAATAAAGATCAAATCCAGAACTTGCCAGAGACCGAGGTTTATTATAAGTATATAAATATTAAAAATTCAATATTTTTTAAAGAAAAAAGTTGTTGCTTTTTCTTTTGCATGTTTTTAAATTGTGACTATAGATTCTTTTATCAAAAAGAATATGTCAAAACGGAAAAAAATGAGCACCAACTAAACTGTAAGAAAAGTGTTTTGGACCTGAAGATATCTCGAAATTTCTTGATTTTTTAATCGCATTATTCTCAGAAATTTTAAGGTCATATTAAAACTGAAAAGACAGATTTTTCATTATCTACACTTTTGTGTTTGACTACTTTCTGTTGACGTCAACCTTCGCCGAAAATCGCATGCAACAATGCTATTTTTTCACCCCCCCTGCTCGTGCTTTTATATATTTTCACTTGTTGTACGCCGCCTTATTATTTTCAGCTATAGATGTTTGGTTAACACTGTTTTTTTCTCTAAATACAATTTAATTGCGTCTTCTAAATAAAGGGTTTATATTGCTTTGTTTTAGTAATGCGATCTTCGGGCAGTTCCATTCAACCCATCCAGTGCGACAGGAAGCCATACCTGAGCCCGCCGCCGCCGTCAATTCCCACATCTTTACCGTCACCGCCCGCCGCCAACACAGCTCATTCTTTCTACGAGCATTCGGTGAAGTACAGCATGTGAAGTGTGGAACCTTGTCCAAATGCCATCGATGTGCCTTAAAATGTGATAGTAGCGTTTCATTGTGAAATGACATCGCCATCGTAGCAAAATTTAATAATGTGGCGTTTGAGAGCTATTCAACTCTCGTCGTTTTTGGTTTTTATCCTTGGCGCGAGTGCATTTAGTAGGAAGATGTATATAAAATGATAAACGTATTTTTATTTCGCACATTACTTAAGTTTGTTATTGCTCCTTTTAATTTATTGATCGAAAGAATTAGATTAAACAAGAAGCAAAACAGCAAACCAAGAGTGAGTGCAATTAAAGTTTCTTTGGATATTCAAATGCCTATGTCTTATGTTGAACTACACATTTTTATTGTAATATTAGAATTATTGTATTTTTCGGACACGTGTAATATTGTCATGTAATCGCGTAATTGCGATAACAAGAATGTAAAAGATAAACGCAAAGAAAAATTTTGTAAATATTCACAGAAGGGTTTGACTCATTCCCTAATTTTATAAAGTAAACCATAGTGATTCATTTCAGCGTCAAAACATTCTCTTACTTACCCAGAATTTTGACCCTGGTTGTTATAAGGTAAGTAGAATATTTATAGAATAATTTTCTTAGCAAAACAATCAGGAGAGCCCACAATCAGACCCGTGCGGTTAAACACTTCCTAGTTTCGTCAACTATGACGTTCCATTGTCTGATTGAGTAATCATGCTGACGCAACTGTTGATAATGAGACATACTGTCTCAAATCTAAAAATATTCCAGCAAATCGCAATACGTTAGGGTATTCACCTTGGATGTAATTGTTCATTAATGACACGAAACGTATTAGCGTGGCTAGAATTGAACGATAATAGCCMTTACTAAGACAGACGTTTTCTAGAGCTTAGTATTCAGTGTCGTATATTATAACAAGTGGTTGAACCCCATCCTCCTTGGTATGCAGTAACCAATAACTCACAGCGTTAATTTCCAAAGCACACGAGCTCTCTAAAAGCCTTAAGCGCCACTTATGAAGGCACGTTACTAGAGTGGGTCAGAAATATTGGCTCGAAGAATGATTTGTGTTGCCCTAAAAGTGCGTGTTCTTGGTGGAAAGTTGGAAGGTCTGGTGTATTTGGCCGGGACATTGCGTTGACCTCAGTTCTTCTAAAGTAACCTGAAATGTTGTGGCCTACTCCTGATTCAATTTTAAGACTAAAAATTCCGATAAACTTACTCGTATGTTACAAGTTTGGTCGTTTTGAGATATAGAGTGATTTTTTTTTGTAATAACGAGCTATGACTAAGTGAAATTAATTGGTGATGCCAGTGATTTTAAAAACTAGTAGAAAAAAACCTGTTTATTCTAAGTAACCTTTAAAATTTTACTGTATGGATTAGGGAATGCTAATGCCTTAAACCTAGAAGCTGAAACTATGTATGCCCAACATTATCTTTGCAATGGATATATTATTGGGTCAAATCGAACTGCGAAATATCCAGAACTTTTTCATATTATTGACGAAAATCCAACTACAAGTAGGTACCGGAGAAAAATTTTTCAACAAGTGAATATTTTCTAACCGGTAACCCGGTAACATTCTACAACAAAATTTATTGCATCCCACATCATATAAAATGTGCTCAAGCTTAGTTACCTAATGGCTATCTGCAAGCAATCCCAATTTTGCTGCTACTGTATCTAACTTCTTCTCAAGACATGGTATTATGAATTTTCATAATAACCATATATGTATGGGCTGACCAAAACTCACATATTTCAGTTGAATCATCGTAATAACAAGCCCTTTCTGTCGACATTCTGGTTGGGAATATAGACGATTATTTATAAGGACCATTTTCCTTCCTCAACGATTGAACATATCTTCATTTTCGATGAAATGATTTTCCAGCTCTTTTAGAAGACGTAGCTCTTGGAATTAGAAGACGTATGTGGTTTTTTGCTTGACGGCGCTCTTCCATATTTTACATTAATAGCACGGGAGTTTTTAGATAACGATTTTCTGAACAGTTGCATAGAAATGGGACGGGGACCTCCACAGTGATGACCCCAAAAGTCACCCGATCACAACCCTCTTGATTTTAGTGGGTGGGGATGTTTAAAATTACTAGTTTACAACACTACCCTGATTGAAAATGTAAATCTTCAAAATCGCTAAGTAGCAGGTTTTAACATTATGCTTACCTATTTACAACTAATTCGGCAATTCGTTTATACATCGATCGGAAGTTTGCAATTTAGCTAGAGGTGGACATTTTGAATATCTGCCTTGAATTTTACTGTCAGGGCACAACAATATTTCAGTTTAGGTACTTTGGAAACACCCTGTACCCTTTACTTACATATATACCTTCTTCGTTACAAGTATTTGGATATATGTATTTAATTATCCATCAGAAGATGGTGATAGATTTTCAAAGTTTTATATTTAGATTTAGGGGCATTTTTTAGAAGAAATTATGCATTTTACGTAAGTAAAATACATTGCAATACATTTTCCACAACCAATACCTACTGTGGCAATAATATATATTGATTATTCACATACGATTATTATTTATTAAGATGGTTTTTGATTAAGAATAAATCTGATAGTATAGTGAAGGGGGTCCCAAGAAAACACCTGATTTAATGTGGCCGAAACGACGCTTCATTTTTAGTAAATTGAAAGTACAGGCAAATATTCCGATCTAAGAATGTTGGAGTGGATTCTACCTGACAACTATAGTATTAAATAGAAACCAAATGTTAAGGATGTAACGGATGAACGAAGATCTTGCAAAAAATAATATTTATTGGCAAAACACGTTTTTATTTAAACATCTTTTATTCTTGAATTGAAACATTTACCATATGCGAGCATGTAATATCGTTAAGCCCAAAACCAATACGTTAAACAAAAGTTATTTACGAACTAAATTGCAAGCAATGTAATTATGTATATATATAGCAATTAGCTAGAGCTATCAAAAGTAAGATAAAACATGTTGCGAGTGTAAACTCAAATAAAGGCACAGCAGGTTTTGCTGAGCATTACATAAAAAATAATCACAAAACAATATTATCTTATATTGCAAAAGAAAAGGTAATAACTAATAAACCTTTTGGAGGATTCGGAAATTAAAAAAAACATAACATTTAAAGAAGCCTTTAACAGATAGGTACGTAAAATAAATCCACTTCCAATGGACCTTTGAAATTATAAATTCGAATTTCAGCCCTGGACCAAAAATTAATAAAACTATATTCTACAACCCCTATAAAAATAAGGCATATGGAGAGAATTCTGTTGTTATAGCTTTGATTCTCTTCTAAAGTGAATAACATCAAGATCAAGTCTATAAACGAACAAACCGACGCTCTGTCCAGATCCACATCTTTTCACCCGAGAAATCGGCTATTATTATGTTACATAACAGCCTTTTTATCTATCACTTCCCTTGAAGCGAATTAAGTAACAAAAAAGTTTCAGCTAACGATAGAAATAGCACATTAAATTTAACACGGGAAATTGTAAAATTCTAATTAAGTTTTCCTATTGAAACTCCACAATAGTTGCCTAAGTTTTTATGTTGGACCACGGACCACGTTGTCATAACAAAGACCACACCCGAAACCCATTTGTTTCCGTCGATCTCGGGTTTCTTAGGTGGATCGGGACACATTAAAGAACGTAAACTATTTTTAAAGTAGGTACTAGAAATGTGTTGTGAATTTTGAGAAATAACTTCGATAATAGCATTACTTATTGAGGATGAATGAATCGTTGGAGTCATATGTAAGTGTCGTCTATAAATAGGGAGTAATTGGGCGGGACGTTAGGGCACTTTCGAATTTGATTGCTAATTTACGAACTGTTGACGGTTGCACTCAGAGCACTGCTGACAGCTTTCAATGACTACCATTACTCGGTCATCCGTCCAAGAGTTATATCTGCCCGCAAATGTCATTGCAACTTTTCGTTTTAAGTTGACATATACATAATAAAATACCATACATTTTGGTTAGGTTAATTGATAAATATAAAACTGCGACAAGTTATCGCTTAATGTAGGCATTTCGAAATATAAGACTATATGTACCTACATCTGCTGCACTTTTTCTTTTTGCGAGAAATAACACTTAATAATTCCAACCTTTTTGTGTTTTTATCTTTTAACGTTTAAATATTAAAGAGCAATTTTTCAGAAAAAATTGTTCTCTTGAATAGAATACGGCTGTATTTATTCAACAGGGTGCAGTGTAGCCACCTTTTCCGCTTTCACACCTGAGTCGACTATTTCCAAAGGCGGCTAAATCCATTTAACAGCTTTTTCAGGAAGGGCAAAAACCACTGCATGAAAAGTAAATACTATACAATAATAACTCATATATTAAAAGATAGTAAAAAATTGTACAATTATGCAAAATCTAACCCCAATACATGACCTTGATAAACAAGGTTTATAATGCACAAAAATTATTGGAATTAACCGGTTTTGTAAATTAGGTTTGGATATAGCCGGTTTTGAATGTGAAATTAGATTTATGTCACTCATATTTTGCTGTTATTTTGTACTTTAACAAGAAAAACAAAAAATATACTTTGAAATGTTTTATTTAAAGGAAAAATATATTCTTTAACAACAAGAACCTTCATGAATAGTCACACTTTCGTCAAAAAACAAGTTATTTCATAAAAAATCAAACAATATAATCGAAAAAACTAAACCACTGTCAAAAAAAAGATAAAATATTAATAAAATAAAAATGTTCTCAATATCAGCAGTTAGCTTGACAGTTTGAGCAATATTACGGTAGTCACTAACTACCAACAATTTAAACCATATTAAAGAAATTTATTTTCCTTCTCAGTAGGAACGTCGTCTGCAAGGCACATTTCGGTATCTTCAATTTCCACTTCTTCATCCTCTTCGTTGTCTTCTGTTAATATCGCGTCCCCAGTTACCAGTAGCTGCTTGTAGTAAGTTAAATCTGTGTCCTCATTTGGTATAATGTTCCACTCTACGCCGAAATGTTTCGTAAGGAGTTCGTCGATGTCCTTCAGTTTTTTAGGATTAATTTTTACTTTATTCAGTCCAAGGTTTTCTGGATTGATGTATGATATTTTTTTCCCAATTTTGCAAGCACTTTTTCCGTTGTTAATATCTACCTTATAGTTTGGCTCACCTCTGACAAGAATGTGGTCTTTTGAATTTTTTGACCGTGTTAATATGATACGTTTACATGAATTTATTTTGAAATGCAATGACGATGGAGGTTTTAATACGTTTTTAGCCTCCTTTTTCAATTCTGAACACGCCAATCATGTCCCAATTTCTTAAGGGTTCCATATTTTTCAAAAATTCTGTAGTATTCTTCTGACAGGATAATGGTATCGAGTTTTTTAACTTCTTTTTCTATGAAAGCGAACACTATCCGCTGGTAAGAATGAGTGGCCAGTGACCGGAAATATGACTTGTACTTTTTTATATGTTGAGGAGCTGAGCTAAGCCACTTAGTAAGCATTGCAATTATCGTGGTGTTTTTATTTTGTCCGCTGCACCCATCGGATACTAACCTAATCTCCGTAATATGTTCAAATACTTCAATCTTGTTAAGGGTATCATACACTGCAGACGAAATTTCATTTGATCCCTTAAAGGATTCACTTTCAAGCTAAGAGTGAATAAACATGTTCTGTTTAGTTAATTTGTCTTTAGAGGAACCAACAATAACAGTAAAATTATACAGGTACACTTGCCTCTTATAATAGGTAATTTGATCGGGAACAATCATAAGATATTGTTAATAAGTCGTCCCTTTTTCTTTTAATGCAGAAAAGAATGCTTTTGCTCTCATTTTGTGGACTGTTTGTTCGGTCAGTATGTTTTTTGGTAGTTTCATTCTTTACTCTTTTAATCCTTTCTTTATACTCCAGACATTGGGAACATACATCCACTTGTGGTGACTTAAAGCCAATGTTGAAATTATTATTAATAACTTGCCGGAAAAAAATTTACTTTACATTGCATAGACGGATCACAGGCTTGAGTGTACATCTTATACATCTTTTGTATGTGAAGTTCACTACTCAAATACTGTCTTTCGGATCTGCCCCGGCAATAGTGTTTTTCAACAACCTTAAATTTCTTAACAAACTGCTTTATATTTTCCTTCACATGTGCTTTTTTGTGAGATCTGTGGTCGCCTCTTCGACGCTATGCAAAAAAAATCTCTTCATGACTCCATCCACCATGTGTTTCTTAAAAGATAAAGTATCCAGAAAAGTAGTTTTACAAACAGGTACTGCTTTTTTCTGATTGTTTAGTATGTAATATGCACAACTCAAACTACGTCTTCTAATACAGTCTGGATTTCTGACTCTGAATTGGGCACGTTGAACATGTTTTAGAATAAAACTGTCCTGTACCTTCTTGTCGGCAACCTGATAAAATGTCGAATGGAATGAATCAATTTCTTGTCTTGTTAAGGTGGAACACAGATATCTGCTAGTTTTGTGACCACATTTTGGTTAGATAGGGGCTTTATTGGCTGAATACCTAAATATAGGAATAAACCAGTATTTAAAATTTAAGGCACATGCAACATTAAAATCTAACCTCAATTTCTTATTGATGTTCTTCTTCCACTTTTCATTCTCTAGCGGCAGCCTTCGATAAATGGATTTATCCGGTTTTGTTTCATATCAATATAATATACTGATGAACTGGGTTTGGAGTTAGCCACGTTTGTTCGTAAATACTTGTTATGGATTTGGTCGGTTTTGAACATGTATTTAAGAGTACTTTAGTCGCTTTTGGAAACGAATATGTTTTTGAGCACTGCTTTTAGGAAGTTTTAGCCAGATTTGGAACTGAAGTAATATACTAGACCGATATATATCACAGTTATCTACTAGATGCCGCTGTTAACTCATTTCGCTAAAAATATGGATTTA
This sequence comes from Rhyzopertha dominica, assembly GCA_025024175.1. Taxonomy (NCBI): domain Eukaryota; kingdom Metazoa; phylum Arthropoda; class Insecta; order Coleoptera; family Bostrichidae; genus Rhyzopertha; species Rhyzopertha dominica. The sequence goes on from QCXZ01000003.1 coordinate 43,418,327, forward strand.
GTCGCTTTTGAAAACAGACAACTCATCTATTAATCCTAATGCCTTTTTCAATGTACCTTCTTTTCCCTTTTCTACTCGTCTTTCACTCAGCCAATGCTAGGTATTATTTTACACAACATATAGGAGTGTTGTGCAATAAAATAAAATTGTATGTCCAAAGGMCCACAAAGTGTTCTGTACGAAGTTTGATGATWCTTTTTCGATCGATGAGGGTTGAAGGAGGCTGGTAATGTACAAGTATGTTTACATTTACATAGCAATAAATTGCTACCAAATATAAGKATTACTCCCAACATCTATTGTTCAATGTGTTATGTGTATGMCCCACCATTCTCCCTTAGTAAAACCTTATGGTTGTGCTAATAAAWTTTTWCACGCCATTGCAGTGCCGTGCAAAAATCAAAATTACTTGCTCAAAATCTGTTCTATCGAATTAGAMGTTTAGGTATTTTTTTTCTGCGTGGGGTCTGATATTTATACTAATCTTTTTTAGGAAAATAGACTGCTGTGCAAAATGTAAAGTTGCTTATGCAAAACGTGCTCTATCATATGGAAACTTTAGGTGCTGGTGGTGGGGGGTGATGTTTATACTAATATATTTTTTCACAAAAGCGGAATACTGAGCAAAATCTGTCGTATGGGAGTTTTGCGGATTTTTTTGGTGAGTGGATAGGAACTTACGATTATACTAATATTTTTTAAACCACAATGGAGTGCTCTGCAAAACCAAGGTTACTTACTGTGCAAAATGTGCTTTACTATTTGCGCTATATAACGACTCTCTTATATTAGTGAAGAAGGCTGCCTACAGTTATTTTCCTTAATAGTAAAGTATTCATAGTTTCTCTAATACTGTTGCGCAAAATTTACAATTAGTTGTGTAAAATATGTGCTAAATACACTTATTAGAAAATAAATCTTCTTCTATGTCTGTGTGTAGGGGAGACTTCACTAACCTAGATTACTGTGGTAAGAAAATCGACTATTTGGTGATTCACTCGGTCAGTGTAACTCGCATCCCTTTATTCCCCGTGAGTTTTGCACTACAGTAGTAGACAATACAAGGCAATACACGACTAGCCACTTTACTCCGCACATAGGTTTGTCGAATAAATCAACGCATAATCGATTATTTGGTCATATGCTCGGTGGATCCAATATTGAGTGATAACAGTGGTAGTCTATAAAGCCACCTTCCTCATCTATACTGGTGTTCGTTAGACAAATCGACCACTTTTGTGATACACTTGGTCAATGTATGTCGGAATCTTCTTATGCCCGGTGGGTCCAGCACTTTCAAATTACAGTTGTAATCCCTGCAATACAATACATTCGTAGCCATCTACCTATGCACTAATATTTAGTGATACACTTTTTCAATGTAGCAGATAAATCGACCTTTTGGTGATACTCGGCATCCCCTTATGTACAATGGGTCTGGTACTGTCACTACAGTGGTGGTCCATACGAGGCACACGCGACTATCCACCTTCCTGGCATTCGAGTTCGTCAACTAAGTTGAATCGTGATGCGCCCCCTTATGTCCGGTGGTTCTGACTGCCAAATTACACTGATGCTCTGTATAAATATAAGACAATCCGCACCTAACAACCTATCTCTGAACTTGGGTTCGTCAAATATATCAATCTTTTGTTGATTTGCTTGGTCAATAAAGAGCTGCATCCACTTATTTCCAGTGGGTCAGTCCCTGTCTTTTTACAGTAGTAGGCTACTCAAAAGGCAATAAACGCCTAGCCAATTTTGTCTGGACTTTGGTTCGTCAGACAAATAGTTCATTTGATGATATACCTGGTTACCGTATTTTATTATGCCCGTGGGATTTGGCATCGTCAAACTACTGTGGTAATCTTGATAATGCAATGCACGCCTAACCACTACCTTTATCTGTGTTTTTAGGTTCCTTAGTGTATTGGTTTAAGGAATAAAAGTGTCCTGTGGCCATTGTTCTCTGTACTGAGTACCTAAACGCTTTGTACATAATGAATGGATTGGGGCATCTTGTTTTTGCCATGCGTGCTAACTTAGAACATGAGAAACAATTAAATATGTGTCGCGCAATCTAAAATGACAGTATATAAATTAGCATAAGCCCCTGTCTTGAAAAGAATGGTTATGGGCTTTTCAAAACAGTGTTGAAATAAAGCATACAAACTTCTAATGCCTCTTCAAAGGTAAAGCACATATTCTATTTACTGCACGTTTGATGTAACCCTGCTTAGTTGTGGAAATGCACCACTCCAATGCTTCCACTATATCATTTGGATATCATGCCAAGAATCCAGGCCTGGGGAGGAGCTTCTTCCTTTACGATCACAACTTGTACTACAGTAGTCCTTCCAACATTCTTCTTCCATCTTGTTCTTTTCTGTAGTTGATGGATATATTCTAAACTGTGGGGATTCCAGAACCTCTGTTTCAGGGCTGTGATGTTTTCAAAGACCTTCAGCCAATTTGTAGGAATGTTGCTCTAGTGTCTTCCAATAAGAAAATGTGAAGAAAGGGATTAAGAGAGATGAGTATCTTTTTGAACTAAGCGTTCCTTTGGTGGACAAGATTTTGTATGAATGTGGGAGAAATTCTCCCTGACTCAGCTTATTTAATGCAACAAGAGCTCTGTCTAATTCTTCAACTTCAAAGTAACCAAGTTTGACCTTGGAAACAATTCTATGATATTTGCTACCTTAGACTTTTGAATCTCAGGTAATTCAGAGACATCCTTGTATTGGAGTAATGAGTAATTCGACAACCAAACTGGATCGTTCCACTACATAGCACAATCCTCTATTTCAACGTGATTCCAAATCAGCGAAGTTCTGATTACTAGGAACATAACTAGTCAGTTTCTGCAGTAAAGAACTCTTTACTCTTCACAAAGATTTTAGAGATATGTAGTGACAGTTTAAGCCACCCAGGACTAATGTAGAGTCACACCAATATTCTACTTTGTCGATGGGAAACGTCAATTCAGGAAGAAACTTTCTCAACAAGTGAACAAGTAACAATTCCAACGCTAGCATGATTCGGGACTTATGTGGAGCAACCTTAGATTTAGAGCGCAGTAAATTTATGTGAACCTTCTATTGGCCGTTTGGTAACCATAAGGATCTTATATGTAATAATGGCAACGTTTCATCTCAATGCAATTCCAATTATTATAACATGAGATAACAAATTCAGCGCCGTGAACAATTTTTGCAATACAGCCCTCTTGGTGTAACAGCCCTTAATGACTATTCCCKCTGAAAACTKAAATTGATCTSCGTTTGGGTTCCACATCAACCTTAAAGTCTTAGTGCTTTCATTTTGCCCTATAAGTAATAATATCAAATGCTCTATTCGATATTCCTTTAAGTAATTCGAAAAATTTAAAACCAACTTTCTTAAATTATAACCACTTTTATTCGAAATAAGCATTACCACATTACGCAACTGAGCTGCTTGATCGACCACTATTTGCATTACTCAAAAATCATCAATAGAAAAATTAGTTAACTCTCTAACCCTCTAACTGTTAAATATGCTTTAGATGTACCATATTTACGGTATTGAGCTCAAAAGTCTGAAATGGTTCACTAGGTTCACTACCCAAAAAATACTCTGAAAGGGTTTCTGATCCTCAGCAATGAAAACCTGCCTGTACATCTTCAACATCACCTGTCATCGCTACTAATATAGCATATAATTATGCTCTACACTTGCAGCCATGTTGAATTTTACCGCCATTAAGTTGCAAGTCATTATATGAATACCCTAGAAGTTGTTTTAGCCGAAGCATCAAATACAATTCCAGTTTTAGTGACCTATCAGCCTCCACTATAGCATGAATTTTTTAAATCGTGTCCAAGACAGATAGCATAAAAGCTTTGTACATATCCAAAAGGAATAAATACAGTGCGTTTTGTGTATAAATATATAAAATAATAATAATTCTATGTTAAGAGTCTCATTAATATCGAAACTTATTCAACATCACACCACGCCCTTCCAAAACTGCACATCTGATCGCCACTACCGTAGCCTTAGCCAGAGCTTCTTTATCGCACGCTGTCCCCATGTTACATTCAAGCAAGTGATCATTTGTTTGGACCTGTACGCAAAGACACGTGTCTCATCCGTCACGATATCCCCATTTGCACATATTTACATTGCATCTAGTGATCCCAGTTCGTAGGCGATTGAGTGTTCTCCATAGTGGCTACTTCAATTCATTCCCAGGGGCTAGTTTCTCATTGGGAGGAATTGGAAGTGGAGGAGCAACAACCATATAGCCATAGACACCGTGTGGCAAAGTAAGTGGCACACATGCGAAAAACGGGGAAGAGTGAGACGCCTTTTTCCAACAATAGAGGAGAGTAGGGATATGGGTTACATGCAGCCGTCCAGGAGGATGATGCACTTCCTGACTGGTCATGGACCGAATCCCACAAATCTATATAGATTTGGGAGACGTGATCGTCCATACTGTGAATGTGGTAATTTTGCGACACCATAACACGTGGTGTACTTCTGTCCCCCGAGCAGACGCCACCACTAAGGATCTGAGAACACAGCTAGGAGATACCAACACCAGAGAAATATTAATATACCCCGAAAGAGCAAACGTACTAAATAAATAATAAAATAAGAATAAAAGTATGCGCAACAAGCAAATAATTGGACCGGGGAACATCCCCGGGATGTTAAAAGCCAGATGTCACCGAGAATGAATAAAGAAAGAGAGGTGATACGGGACCGATGGTGCTAAAAACATAGGCATCATCAGGACATGAATGCCGGGTATCACCAGGAAACGAAACAGACATAGACTTAAACTAGATTTAAGGTATAGCTAGATAAATACTAACCCGAGTACATATAATTAAAACTAACAAAGAAAAAATACAATTAAACTGGGAAAAAAGAGCTCTGCAAAGAACATCAAATTAGTGCCACCTCCCCGTAGCAGGGACGGGCAACGAATCCTAGGTCTCGTCCTTGGGGCCATCCTAGGACCGATGATGACTGTGTGGAAATCTACTTAAAACCAGTGTTCAGAAGTTAGGGGCGGAAGACAAAAATAGAAGACAGATTTACAGATTGAAATCGACGAGCAAGGGTATAGCCAAAAGAAAAAAGCAAAGCAACAAGAAACTCCAACAAAAGTAATGGCTTTAGAAGCAATCAATAAACTAGTCAAGTCATGGAGGGAACTTCAAAAGTTGGTCAGAGAGAACATTAATACAAAACGCCACAAAAATACAATAACAAATAAATGTTCTCCAAATTCCAAGTCCTGGAATGGTTTGAAATAAAGAATGTCAAACTTCTGTGAGGCAGGCCTGTGACGCAACTGCTGTAGTGCTAAGCGAACGTTAGACTTATGACAGGAAGATATAAGGGAGTAAATTAAGATGTGACGGTTTTAACAATATCAAATAAATATGTGCAAAAAGTTAGCATCCTGAGACCTACTAATGTATTACGATTGAAAGACAAAACAACAGTCCCACTATAGGTGAGGATGATGTGGTATTGATATACGACTCTGAGAATAAGGAGGGGAGTCCAGACTATGTCAAATAACAAGAGATAAGAGATATACTGGTCCATCGAAAATCTTAAGCGTAATAGAAGAACTAAAAGACCTCGTGCAGTGTTTGCTGTGGGCGATTTTAATGCCAAGTCCATAAGATGGGGGGCAGATAGGTACGATGCAAGGGGGAATATAGTAAACGAATTTTTGGAAAAAAATGGAAAAACCTACCTTCCAAAAGGGTAGGCAAATATACCATATATAGACCTGACCATGAAAAGCTTAGACATTGATATTAAGAACTGGATTGTAATAGACGATAAGAATCTCAGTGACTATAATGCTATTATGTTTGACGTACACTATTGAAAAAAACCGCCAGATAACAGAGTAGAAAAAGGGCTGGATTATCAAAGGTAAAAGCCTCGAGTTGTTTAATATCGAATTTATCTTCTGGCGTGCGTACGAACCCTGCGCAGGAACTCATTGCAAACAGCTTACAAATGCATGTTGCAATGGCCTGTAATGCAAACTTCTAGAAAAGAAAATGTCGATTTAGTAGGAAGGAAGTGTACTGGTGGAATTTAGACAGCCGATTTGAGAAAGGGGTCTAAGAGCAAGAAGACCTTTTACAAGGAAAAAATAAACGATCAAATTGTACGGACGCAGAGAAGCGCAAAATACAGGAAGAATATAAAAATAAAAAGAAGGCTCTAAGGTAGGAGATCTTAAATACTACAGTTTAATGCTGGAAGAACCTGTTTGATGAATTGGACCAAAACATATAGGGAGAAGCTTATCGCAATGCCTCTAAAAAATTGAAGAACTATCCTAAATGCCCGCTGACAGTGAGCAAAATGATGACCAGGTTAAGAAACTATTTCCCGATCATCCTACAATAAAATGGAGAACGACTAGGATTAGAAAGGTACCTGCACTGGACTGAAAATGGCAAAGCAGAAAATAACAGGGGGAAAGTTTCAGGCCCTAAGGGAATTGCGCCTGAAATAGTCCAAGCCGCGGTAGGGGCAGAAGAGAGTTACTTCTTGGACGCTTCCAATGAGTATACCAAGAAAGGCTGTTTTCCGAAAGCTTGGAAAAATGCTAGACTGATGAAGATAGAAGGCATGTTAACCAGAAAGAATTCCACATCCGTTTCAGAGAGGGAAGAAGTACAATAGATACTTTAAGGAAGGCACAGAACATTGCTACGTACATAGATAATGGAACGTATCGGAAACGCGAGCTCTGTGTTTTGATAGCCTTGGATGTGCGGAATGCTTTCAATTCCATCTCATGTCCTGCAGTGGTTAATACACTTGTTAGTAAATTACACAAATTACAACACAGCAAGAAGATAAGAGTAACCTGCGGTGTCCCGCGGGAGTTTGTTCAAGGTACTGGTAGTAAGCAGAACAACAGAACTATACTGCATATGAGATGGATGCAAGACAGCTTAAGCTGGTTAATGAAACGGCAGAAGCAGTTAACCTGGCTGGAAGGCGCGACTTGCAGGAGCTGAGCTTCCAACCGGACGGTCAGATTATCACAACAGCAAAGAGTATTGGATACCTTGGCGTAGTCCTTGACAGAAATATGGGAATGACCTCAACACATTGAGTACGTCTATAGAAAATAGCTAACAGTTATTAAAGCGTTGAACGGTATACTACAAAAAATATAATAGGACTCCGCAGTAACAGACGATGTACAATCGCCTGTGTGGTATTTTCCGTAGTCCTATATACTACCCACATTTGGGCTAGAGCAATTAATCGCGTAAAATATAAGAAAAGGTTAGAACAAATACAGCGACATGCTACATTAAGAATATCTAGATACTACAGGACAGTGCCGGACGTGGCTTTACCGATTATAGCCTGAGTACCACTTATAGATCTGATGGTGGTGGAAACGAGGAACGAGGGGTGATGGGTGATGGAAATGTGGTAAAGGAGATAGGACCTCAAGACAACACTGGCCAGTGAACCAAACGATTAATACTAAACGTTACCACTTGGACCAAAAGACGTTTCGGAGCTTACAGACCACGGATGCTTTAGAACATATCTGTTTAGATTCAAAGGAGCAGACGTACCTTTCTGTCCATATTGCGACGCCGTGGATAACGAGGAGCAAACACTTTCCTGTGCCCTAGGGCAGACATTAGGTCTAGCATGGCGACGGCCTAGGGGAAAACATCTCGGAAAACCTTGTATTTTCGATGCTCAAAACCGAAAGCCTGTTAAAACTGTTTTCAGAGTGCATCTATTTGGTCCTTATAAAGGAGAGTGAGGGAAAAGAACTGCTTCGATAGCAGTAATTAATTACACTAACGCCCACGCTACCGAAGCAATGCATATATGTGATTCCGGTAACGTTTGAACAGCAGGATCAAGAGGAGGAGTTTTATTGACTAGAACCCATTTACTTATTATTAAAAAAGAAGCTAGGGGGCCATTATCGGTGTTTTTGGTGACAAAATATGGGTCAGGATTGAAGGCTGCTCCATGTTGCGGATCTGAATCTGAATGGTCCCTTGGTGTTTAGTATCATGGACAAGTTGAAGATTATTAATTTCTGGCCGATTTGTTAGTTTCTTATCAGTTTCGTCATATTTGCTGTAACCCCTTTACTGTGCTGTGGCTGTTAAAATCCCCTATGTATACCGCAGGGTTGGTTTTCTGTCGGTAAGACTGTTGCTGGCCATATCATACCAGGTGGTTTGTACGCATTGGTTATGGTGAATGTTAATTTTGATAGTAATTTGAAGACATTGTTCTTGCAACTGAAAGCCATTAATTTTTACAGTATTCCTGACGAATGTAGTAATATGTATAATGTCCCATCTTGGGAATTTGTGTGCGTCTCCTAGAGGGCCACGACATCGACATCACTGTCCGTCAGTATTTTAGATGACGACATTTGGTTTCACTAATACCTTCTATGTTCAGTTGGAAAATACGGACTGAAGATCCAATTTTTCTAGCTTTGAGGGCTTTGAAGAGAGCCGTTTTGAGTTTTGTTTGGAAGTGTCGAGTTATATATAGGCCAGTTTTGCTAGCTCTTTAGCGTTACCCAGGATACACTACGAGGAGGCGAGCTAGCTTTGCTTGATTGAGTCTTGTTATTCTAATAAGATGCGTTTGGGTAACATGTTTATTAGTGTTCTTTTCCAGTTGGCATGGAACTATATGTGATATATAATAGGTGTGAGCGGCAAGTTAGTCACCTATAGTGGCAACGCAAGGGCTTTCGTGACTTGTTATAGTTGTCCAACCGAAATAGTAATTTTTACTTTAGTTGCAAATCTTGCCAGCAACGTGAGGTGCGACAGAAAGCGATTAGTCCGCAGTAAAGTGCAAATTTGTATTTGTATTTCTACCTTCTGATGCTTACCTACATCCTAAACCCGTTTAGCAACATCTGTTTTGAAGAGGAAGATGAAACGAGGGATCCTTAATTGGCCCCTTAATAATAATAATAATAATAATAATAATAATAATAATAATAATAATAATAATAATAATAATAATAATAACAATAACAATAACAATAACAATAACAATAACAATAACAATAACAATAATAATAATAATATTAATATTAATAATGTGTCTTTATTACTGGTGTATCCTCTACAAACAATATAGAAAGAAAACAAAGGAATAAGCAATGGAATGTAAATTTAAATGAATTTAAATTCTATGTAAGTGACGCACCGGCACCAGCATTGCCAACTAAAATCATTGTCTGTCCCAACCCGCATTGTTAAATTTGCAGTTAGTATAAAAATAGTTTGTGCACTGAGCGAGACCGATTCCGTTCCGACAAATGTTAGCACTGCATAGGTCAAATTTAATATAAAATTAACACCAACTCCCTTTGCTTGTGCAAAATGTGTCAAAAAAGTGCGGTAAACAACGCTAAAAGAAAACAAACTGGTTTAAACCGATATAAGTAACCTTCGATCATATATATTTAAATTTAAATGTCTTTGTAAGTAACTAATAAATAACAAATAAATAAACTAAATATTGCTCACATTGACTCGACTTTATACTACCAATTATATTACGAGAAATTAAACTACCTATGTTTGCGAGTTCAATTTCATTATGATGCACGTTTACTCTGCAAAAATTATTATTATCATTATTAGCTGGATACATCGCTCGGACCCTGAAAGGACTCGTAGGAAAGACAGAGCACCACGTCAGGAACGCCGAAGACCTTATGGAGAAAATGAAGAAGATCAGACTGGACCCGGAGGACATCTTAGTAAGCTTTGATATCACCTCACTCTTCACGAAGATACCATTGGACGATGCCTTAAGGGAGTTGAAGAAACGGCTACAGGAAGAAGACCTGGATGAAGAACTAGTCCAACTTGCGAATATCTGCCTGAAATCTACTTTCTTCAAGTTCCAGGAGGAATACTACGAGCAGACAGAAGGTGTTCCGATGGGGTCACCGCTTTCTCCGCTGATAGCTAACATTTACTTGGAAGCCTTCGAGACAACTGCATTGGCATCGGCACGGCTTAAACCTAAGTGTTGGTTTAGATACGTGGACGACACTTTTACCGTCTGGCCGCATGGAAAACAGAACATAAAGGAGTTCTTGGACCATCTAAATAGCATCCATAGCGGCATACAATTCACGATGAAGATGGAGACCAACGGCGCCCTCCCCTTCCTGGATGTGATGGTGACAAGGAAACAAGACGGCACGCTAGGACATCGGGTCTATAGGAAGCCAACCCACACGGATCGCTACCTGCATGCAGATTCACACCACCACCCCGCCCAAAAACAAGGAGTCATCAACACGCTGATACAGCGGGCGAAGCTAGTCAGCGAACCAGACCATCTAGAAGAGGAATTAGAACATCTACGCAGTGCACTACAGAAGAACGGATATCCTAAGGCACAGATTGAGAAGGCTATCAACAAGCAACCACGGAGGAAGTAACCAGAGGAGCACATCGCTGCGGCATACTTGCCCTACGTCAATGGATGTACAGATAAGATCGGACGGCTGCTGAGAAGACATCATATAAACACTATCTTCACCGCCCCGAGAAAGATAGCTAACGCCTTTGTTCGACGACTGAGGAGCTACAAACACAAGGTGTGTACAGCATCCCATGCAGCTGTGGGAAGGTTTACATCGGCCAAACAGGAAGGCACATCAGCACGAGAATCAAGGAGCACATGAGGGACACCAGAGACCGGCAAGGTGATAGGTCGGCTGTAGCAGAACATCGAATGGAGACTGGCCACATAATCAAATTCGAGGAAGCACAAATGCTGTCGAGGGAAGCGAGATTCTGGCCGAGACTGTACAAGGAAGCCATCGAAATCCAGAAGAACCCGCACAATTACAACCGAGACCGGGGGCATCGACCTACCTGGAATCTGGAAACCGGTCATGCGTAACAACGCCCACGCGTCAGTGACCCGGACGAGTATAAATACCCGAGCAGGTTAGGACACTTCAGTTTCAGAGCTATTCTGAGGAAGACACCGACATGAGTGTCGAAACGTCAAGGTCTAATAACCAACGTGGGAACCAGCCCGGAAAACAACATGTCATTATTATTATCATTGCTCGATAAGTATGTGTCCTGATTTTGAAAGACTGTTGGGTGGTCACGCTACTACCTATATGTTATAAATTTAGCGAAGAAAAATTGTTATTATTTATATATGTATATCTTTTAAATCCCCGATAAAGAGGAGTGGTTTCTGAATGGTGAAAACATGCTTCTGCCACAAGGACTCATCTGGTACACAGATGGATCTAAAATGGACACAGGCACAGGCGCGGGAGTATGTGGTACATCTTCGAGGGTGCAACTCAGTTTGCCACTAGGAGAGCACCTTAGCGTATTCCAAGCGGAAATTTATGCAATCCTGGCATGTGCTTATAAGAACCTCAGAAGAGGGTATTCCGGACTGCATATCTACATTTGCTGCGATAGCCAGGCAGCACTTCGAGCGCTTACCTGTATTAGGGTGCGCTCCGGCCTTTTACTGGACTGTCGTAACACATTAGTAAGGTTGGCCCAACATAATCGGGTTAACTTCATTTGGGTGCCTGCTCATGCAGGCATTGAAGGCAATGAAAGGCGGCGCCCGCACCTTATCTCGGACCACAACCTTCCATCGCCATTCCAGAAAGCAGACTGAGGGCCGAGATCACAAAGTGGCTTGGTCGTCAGTCTTACCTGCACTGGACCTACGCTTGCCCAGGAACGCAAATGGCTTTTAAGCCGGAGTCGTTCTCAATTGCGATTAGTGGTGGGTGTCCTTACGGGACACTACCGGCTCAATAAACACCTATATAATATGGGTGTAGTGGAAAGTAGCACCTGTAGGTTCTGCTCAGAAGAGGAGGAAACTCCGATTCACCTCCTTACCAACTGCGGACCGCTGGGGGGCAAAAGATTAGGAGAATTTGGGTCTCAATTTATTAAGACTGAAGATCTTTATAGATTACCTTGGAAAGAGATACTGCACTTCTTTGAGAAGGCAGGACTCTTCTAAGCTATGGTGCGGGCACAATGGATCGAAAGGTCTAAGTGCAGCGCCCCGCCCTATCTACGGGGTCGCACCGCAGAAGATAGATAGATAGAAATACTCCATTGCATAAATCTAAATTGGCAAAAATATTTAGAATTTTCTTTTAAATCCTACCTACGTTCTCATTAATGTAAAAGTAAGTAAAAAATTACAAAATTATTTGCTCTTTTCTGCAATATATTTATATATGATTATGATTATGATTACCTATTAAACAATTCATATTTATGGCGTTTGATTATTGCTATTACAACTGTTTGGTACTTGGTATAGACAACCACCACTTATTCGTATTACGGTAATTCGAATGAAAGCGATTTCCCTTACATTGTCACAGAAAACGAGCACACCTAACTTCATATTACTACTGCCGTATAATTTAGCGGTGGTGCCATATGCTGATATTTTGTATATCAATAATACTCGCTGGACAAAATGTTGAAAATTGAAGGGGATAAAAACCATAATTTCGTTAAGTAGGCGTGCAGTAAACGTTGTTAAATAGTACCTGCTTAATATAAGTTATAATTTTATGACCCCTAAATTATTTTCCTTCCTTCTTCTTCCACTTTCACAAGTGTCATATTTACTACATTATGATCATATGTTACTTGCATATTTCATTGCCAAAACAAACTGTATCTATATTATCTTACTACACTTTTGTAGCTCTTGCTTTACAAATATAAATAAAACACATCTATTATCCCTAGAAATTTCAATTTTAATGTTAGGTTGTCTTACTTTAGGTTCAGTTAAATAGTTAAATCATAACAAGCCTTGCCTAAGAGTGGACCTAGGCAAGAGTTTTTTTGGAAGGAACTCACGTAAACGTCTAGAATATCTCCGAATTTGTGTAAAAAATGGTTTTTACTTAGGAAAAAGACAGTTAGGTATTTGATTAAGTGTTCATTACAATTATATCAAACCTAATGCATACTTTATACAGTCAAAGAATTATTTAAAAAACGGTGAATTTTGGATTGAAAATAGGATAGCTACACGAAAAGTGTTTTACAGCTTTATTAAAAAATGGAAGGGTTGAGCTTTCCTTACTACTACCGTTGTCTGAATAATAAGTCTGGGGAAAGCGGTACAGTTGTTTTTGTAGTTTTGTGCTACCATTTCTTAAATTTTGAACGCGCATCTTACTGTTGGTTTGATAATAAACAAATAATTTGAGTTTTAAGTGTTGACTTGGATCTTCCATTCTTCCAGTACCGTTACCGTTATTGGTTATTTGTTGTAGACGTGGCAACATTGACTTGATCTTTGAATTGCATGCGCCATGTTATTTTCTTTCTGTGTTTGGATTTGTCTAAGATAAACAAAACGGTAGGCGTCTGTCTAATAATGTATTATTATGTATAAATTGTGCAAATATTCCTAAACAGTTGAAAGAGTTCCAAGTGCTTTTTAAAAATGCCACCTCGATTGAAGCACATTGAAGTAGAAAACTTTAAATCTTACCGTGGTCGCCGAATTATAGGACCATTAAAACCATTCAACGCTGTTGTTGGACCAAATGGCTCCGGTAAATAAAAATATCTAAATCTACCGGCTAAATTAAATATAATATTCTTTACAGGAAAATCTAATTTTATGGATGCTATCAGTTTTGTTATGGGTGAACGTACTCAGAGCTTGCGGGTAAAGAGGCTCTGCGATCTTATACATGGAGCTGCTGTTAGTAGGCCTGTCTCAAAGAGGTAAAACGATACACTTTAAGGCCCCATTGCACAAAGCGTGGTTAACCAGACCCCCTGGTTAACACGCGGATAACCAGCGGCTGCCGTAGGCAGCACCAATAAAGAACCATTAAAAAGAACCGTTTCCATGACAACTGCCCGTTGACCGCATGTTAACCACACTATGGCCCCGTTGCACAAAGTGTGGTTAACCAGACCCCCTGGTTAACACGCGGTTAATCAACCGTTGCCATAGGCAGCATCAATGACGAACCCTTAAGAAGAACCGTTTCCATGACAACTGCCCCACGGGGTCTGGTTAACCACGCTTTGTGCAATGGGGCCCATGTATATCATGGATTTGTAAAGTACCTAACTCGTGAACCCTTCACCCTATATAACTGTATTTTCCGAGCAACATTAATTTTTAAGTTTTTATTGCTGTTGTCCTGTTAACTAGGATGCTGGATTATCCGTGCTGTTTATAACCTGTTTAAATCTTTCTAGTGCTTCTGTTGCTGCTGTTTTTATACTTGACGAAGAGGAAGGAAAAGAAATACGTTTCCAACGTTCCGTGCTAGGATCTTCATCGGAATATCGAATAAATAACAGTGTGAGTATAGTATAACCTGTTATTATTGGAGTAGGTAGAAATAAATGTGCTTAACAGAACATCACAGAGGAAGTAATATCTGTGGTGCTTAAGCAAGCACTGATATTATTAACAGCATTCTACAATGTTTTGTAGTAATAATACAGTTGAAAATGTTAATTTTTGCCTGTAACATTTAATTTAATTGATTTATTCAAAGGTATTGTTGTACAATCGAAACAGTCGACTATTTACATTGTCAATTTTTCGAGAGTGTGTGACTGTCAATTTAATGAGATGAAATTGGCATTGATAATTTGACAGTAATTTGCCTAAAATTGTTAAAGCCAATTTGGTCGAGCCAAATTTTGGAGCACTGCGCTCAAGAAAATTAAAACAATGTAAATTGTCGCTAATTTATCGAGATCGAGTTATATTTGTTAGGATTATTTCCTGAATCAAATTATTTTAGAATAGAAAATGAAGAAAATATACACCGAATCAACAGGACCTTACTGTCTCTGACATTTTTATTTCTTTGAGATAATAAAAAGGACATAATGGTGTACTTGTTTTGAAGTATGTACCTATTAACGGGGTAGACTACAAAAACTACAAATGTTACGAAGCAGAATTCCGTTAGATGGCGCTCGGGTATATTTCCAATCAATTGTCCGTTTATGATGGTTAGCAACCGCCCCAAAGTATTGCTTTACTGCTCTAGGAGAACATCTGCGGGTGTATCCTTACGTTCTCGCCTAGAAATATATTTTCTAGAGCTAAGCGTTCAGCAGGGCTTCGGCATACGGGCTAACTTAGCAAATGTAATGAACATTCGTGAGATATTAACCCATAAGCATGTACATAATTTTTTAACGTCAATTATTAGTCAATAGTACTATAAGCTTGAGTTTTTTTTTTACAAGTTTCACCAGTTCGCAATGTATGGGAACTTGCACGGAAACAAAACCGATTACTTAATCTATTTGCCKTAATCTCTACATTTTTTGTTCCCAGAAAATAGATTTCTGTTGATGCCCAATTATTTTCTGTACTACTAATAAAATACATACTTAATTAACAGTGAGAACTTTTTCTCAAGAGCTTAGTGTCAGTCCCGAATGCTTAAAAGAGAATTTTTGGATATTCACAGTTTCCTTACATAATCTTTGGATTGAAAGGTAACAAAAGTATACAAATCTGCCGCATAATTGTTTCGATATAAAGTATTGTAGGTAAATTTCCTTTTTTATACGCTAGGAAATAAAGACTTGTTTACTGTCTTTTTATCATTATTTGAAGAGTAGAAGATACGAATACTTAAAATGCAGCTTTACACTGAAATGGTTCAATAAAACATATTTAAAAATTAAGTATGACTTCGCATAGGTAATACACTATTCTAAAAATATACCACGTGATGAAAAAGTATAGAAACCGCTAAATATCTTGGAAACTACGTGTTACAAAAAATGTTTCAACCAAAAGTTATTGTGGTGTCAAATTATATATCTTTTTAACTTATAAGTTTGACCCTGAGTTGCGCCATTGAAGTTAGGTCATTGTTACAACGATTTTTTTAATAGGAAGCCCTATTTTTATAGCATATATTCTTATAACTTATTTCAAAAGCTTTCTAAAACACTAAAAGAACTCATACTTTTCTTCAAACTTTCATAAGTTATAGACCTTTGAAGTTAATGCTGCCACTGGCATTGGCATTACCCAAGATGTATACTGCATGGAAAACATCATGATATATTCTAGTAGTTTATCTCAAGGGCTTTCCAAAACATTAATGTATAATACTTTTCTTCAAAATTGTTTAAGCTATGGACCTTGTTATGATGCCATCTGCATATCAGCATCATAGCTTAAAAAGATTCATAAAAATATAACTTTCTTGGTGTTTTGGAAAGCTCCCAAGATAAGCTTTATTTAAAAAATAGGCTCAAACTTATAAGCTGAAAAGATAGATATTTTAATGCCCTATAATGTTTGCATGAACCATTTTTTAAAGCGGGTAATTTAGAGGTTTCCATACTTTTTCCTCACCCGGTATAGGTAAATATAGAAATGACAAATTGGTTAAGGTTTTCGCAGCCAGGTGATGAGCTGTTGTCCTGATTCGGGTCTGAAGGCCGACATCGGTTGGAATTGCTTCCTAACGTTTCGCTAGTTAAATTATTTGGAAATTTTAGAAATTGAAAAATTTTACTATTTTAAACCATTCTTGTAATTTCAATTGTCCCGTTGTAAGTTATTTATTTGATCTAAATTAATACGTTAGTGTTGCTGGCATGTAGGTTGCTTTTGATTTGTGGTCAAGTTTGCTTGTTTCTACATTTTCGACTCTGTCAAACTATTTGTAAAAGTTCCTTTTTTCTTTATTTATACCTTTTGATTGTACTGACGATGGCTACCTTGTAGCCGAAAGCGCCCTACAATAAAAGAATAAAGTGGTTTGCACTTAAAGTATAATTTTCTTAAAGAAGAATTAGTTAATTATAATTCCACTTGGAGAATATTGATCAGTTTTCAATGTTTAAATCTAAGCGAAATAACGGTACGATTAGTGTCGGTCCCCCTTTACACTTCAAATTAGCATTGATAAATCTACAAATATACCTGTTGCTGTTTTATTATAGTAAGAGGTTACCCCGGAATACCAAGTAGGTATACTAAGTCCCAATTTTCTTGGTAATATAGACAATATACCTAAAAGAATTACAGCTATCTGTAATATCAGATTATTGGTCAATTAAACCTCAGAAATTCCTAGTGAACAAACAAACATGGTTCTTTCCTTGCATTTCATGTTTATACAGAGTGATTCACTGAAAGTACGGAGCGACTGTATCTTGAAAACCCCTCACACTATTGCCGTGTGGAATTTTTTTTATACAAACGTATGTACCATCACAGAAATTAACCGTTTTTGGTCCCTAAGATTCTCGCTGGGGGCATATTTGATAGCATGTCACAAATAAACGCAAATAGATCCAACATTTGCCAATAAAATGCAGGTATAAAATAGAACTTTTAGTATCTCTGTCTACCTAAGAAATTAGCGAATTAGTTGCTCGCTTATGTGTTGTGTATGTACTATTTTAGCAATAACTTCAAACCAAGAAAAGACTTCAACCTCCGGTTTTTACTACCGTTTTTGCTAAATAATAGCATAAAAGCAAAACTAAAAATTTTAGTCATATCGATCTATTTCGTTTTAGAAGGAAACAAAAGAGAATATTGTGCCGTCCTATTTTGTTATTTAGTTAACCTGCAGTTTCCACCACTCTTTTTCTTGTATAAGTGGTAGCTTGGAAAACGAAGTACAGTCATCTGTATGATAGCTGAAAAATCTAGATCATCTGTACAGTCTGTGCAATATGTAGTTAGTTATTATATAAATACTTACTTTTTAGTGCATAATTAGGTTTTGTTAATAATTGTAATATTTATAAAAATACATTTATAATTTAGATTAGGTACGTGATTGCAGTTATAAATTAACAATTCACACATAAACAATGTAATTGATGCCAGTGGTAAATATCGCAGCTAAATAAGCATTATTACCTGTATGTATGTGTGTAATGTAAGAAATGCAATGGTACTCATAAAGTTTTAATAGATTAATTAATTCCATGATCTGTAATCGCATAACGCAGTTTTTATTCTTATAATGAAAGCTTAATAAAACACAACAATAATGAATAGTAGAGTTTTTTGGAAGTTATTAAATAATAATAAAACACTTGTTTTTACCCTACTTCCAACTTGGCTTTGCCAAAATAAAAATTGGAAGTAGGATAAAACAAATGTTTTTTTATTATTATAAAACACGACAACTCTTGAAAAATGAAAAACATTTAGAAATCACATAACAGGATGAAGTAAATAAATTACCTGCGGCTCGCACGCAATCTTCTTAAATTAGCAGACTTATAACCCAATTTCTTCCTCCTCGAAGGGCACACTCTGGATTTTGGCATCTTCTTAGTAAATCACTTCACTTCGCTCACAGAAAATAAAACACTAAAAGCGCTTTCCTTTACTCGTAGAACTGAATCAAACGAATAAGCGTTCGGCAGACCTGGCTAAGTACGGGTGTCCATTGCGCCCATCTTAAAGATGGTGCAATAAAAGGATTATCTTAAGCTGGGCCAATAGGTACAAGTACTCGAAAGTGTAATAAAACAGACGTCTTCAGACAAAAGAAAGTAGGCATATACAATTATGGGGCAGAGATTTTAAGGAAATATTTCAGCAATAACTCCATTAGTTTTAGGATTTTTTTTATTTTCAAAGTTTCTATTAAACCTACACAACATTATCTTTTTAAGGTGTGTTTGAAAAACCAAGTTAAAACAGTTTGCTACTAGAAACACTGCAATGAATATATTACTAAAATAAAAAACCATATTACTTGAACATAATAACATGTTGTTAAAAAAGGGTTTAAGGGTTTAGCAGATAAGTTGTGTCAGAATGTGCTTTCAAACTTTGGAGACCGTGGGACGAACGGTTCTCCAGTTATTGCTGAAATCAGAATCGCTTTTTTTTTTACTTTATTGCGTTCTACATACTTTACTACGCAAGTTAGATTTTTTCTAGAATTTTTCTCGACTTCTTCCTATTATGCTTAATTACCGGATTCGACCTATATTTGAAAACAACTATATTTCAATGTTGCCTAAAAAAGTAGTCTACACCCTTAAAATAGTCGATTCTGATATTCGATTTGTAATAGTCGCTGATATCAGCGTGTGATTGGTTATTTTTAATCGTAACTACAAATGTGATTTGCCAAAATTTAAATTTGACAGGTGAAGGAAATAATCCTGCATATATACATATAGGTGAGTATACCACTGTCAATACAAGTTAGAATTATTATCTTCATTCAATTTCCTTTTTTAAGCACTTATTGAGAAACATTTTGAATCAATTAAATAACTTTGTGACTAGATAAACAAATTAATTATTTGACTGTGGTTTGCTTGAAGTTTTTTATTATATACTTCTGACAATCATTTCTACCTAACTAACACTAATTATCATGGCTATTCTGAAAAAAAATCGAAGCATCACAAAGCACAGTCAGCTTTTAACCTGTTCTATTTGTTTCCATTTATTGTTGTCTATCTTTTGGTCCTCCTTTGTGCTTCATATGTAATTGTATCTGGTTGCAGGTTTTCTCTTAATCTTGCTTCCATCATTCTTTCATATACCTTTGCTACTACACTTAACATTGTAATTGCTCTATAATTAATAATTCTTTAATAGATAGTCACCAAACGTATGTTTTAACACATGTATGCTGTAAAAGTCAATATATCTACCTATTTTATGTATGTACTCCTAAAAGCTCGATTCAATGTATTATTTGTTTCTATAAATGAGTCATGCATCCAGAGCGCTTATGGAAATTATCGATTAAATCACCTCCTCTCAGGAAGGTGAACACAATTGCTTTGACGTGTACTTGTCATCTGTTGATTGTTGAATTATTTGATATATTTTAATATGAGAAAACACATAGGAGTTTGGTTTTAATAATTTAATAATTATTTTGTAGTGTTTTGTGCAATCATCAACTTTATGTTTGCAGAAAGCTCACATTTCGGAGCTGTGAGCTGACATGGTTTCGTATAACTTTTAGATCATATATCTTATTTGTAAGGTTGTGGCTATAGTAAGCCTGTTAAATAATTGTACTATGATTGACTGAAAGATGTTTTTAGCCTGCCACAATGGTAAAATTTACAAACTAAGTGGTAGTAATGTTAGCTGAACTACACAAAGCTTCCACAGTGCAAGGGTTTAGACTGAAGAGGTTACTACAAGTCTACTATAACAATAATTATTGCTATTGCATGTTATGATGTTCAGCGATTGCCATGCATATTGACAGCAGTTACAAAAAGGCGGCACAAAGAATTCAGAAATCAATGCCCCATCACGTTGCATGAATCATTTATAGAAACCCTCTATAATGCTCTCTATAATTGAGTTCAAAGTTTGTTTAATCCCGCAATGAGAATATTATAGGAAGGGTTTGCTGAAGCATCGCAAGACCACTTTGTTCGCACCCTTTGGTAACCTTAACCAAACTTGGATAAAACTGGCAACAACACCTCGTGTTTACCGATTTGTGTTATTATCTGCACAGTATCACGTCACGGGCAAAACTAGTTTAAAACAATCGAATTTCAATTGCAATTTTCAAGAATGTTAGGAAATCACACTAAATGTGTTAACCCACGTATGTTTTTAACCACTGTAGGTGAGCTCTGCATAAAGATTAGAACAATTCCAGAAACATGAAACAGGCCCATTACATTATATTTTGGATGAATGTAGTGGATCTACCTTCACAATTACTTAAGTAATTTTATATTTTTTGTCCCACAACAGTAATTGTTATTTTAGTGGATCTCCCCGGATTATTAAATATTAGTAGAAACACTTATTTAAAAAATAACATTTTGATGGCATCACTGTGATGTTAAACAGGCAATATCCTATTCTAAGCGTTATTTAAATTTTTATATACCTGCATATTCATGGTTTTATATTGACACCATATTTACAGTAATCAGTTTCATATTTATATAATAGAAAATTTGTGAATGTAGAATTGTACATTACTCCCAATAATATATATGCAGAATGTCGATAAAGTAACACATAAAATTCAAAATACGTTTTTTTTGCAAAATTTCTGAAAAATGCTGCAACAGGTAACATAAGAGCATATGTTAATAGAAGAAAAATATGATCATCAAAATTTTTTTTCTAATAGAGCCATATGCACATTTTTGTGTCATTTGAGTCTAAGGAATTCAACCGTTATGTTATTTGGCATAAAAACTAATCAAAATGGACACGATTGAAAAGTGGTTAATCAGCATATGAAGTGCACAGATGAAACAAAATACTTTGGTCTCTACGTTTAATGAATTAACAGTGTTTAGGATTAGTAAAAAAATACACACCCAAATGTTCAAATTCTAATAAAAGTTTTAATGTTGTCGTCGTTTAATTTGGGATGATCAGATCTTGTCAAATCCTTTACGCTACCTGTTTCTTGAAATCATGTAACAAGTCTATTAACAGTAGATTGTGCCATAGGTCTGTTTTGGTGTTCCATGTTAAACAATTGACAAACTTCCTGATGACTCCAGAGTTTATCGTCTTAACTGAACATCATTAGAATTTGGATTTGTTCAGCCTCTCTTAGACTCACAATTTTAATTAAACATGCAGATCGTAGATTAGAGTCACTTGTTTGAGAAATGTCTGTAAATATATAGTTTGAGAATTGTCACTGTCAGTGGTATTTTTACAAAGTTAGCTTTTTATTGCAATGTTGTATTAACAATAACTCCACTAAGGATGCTGAACAAACGATTCGCTAGTGTCCTTGTTTTTGCCGGTGAATTTAAGCTTTTACGGATTGCCGATAGGTGGCACCCCATGTCATTTTTGATTTGTTTATTAATACATGTCAACGTTTCTATTATTTTTGGAACCCACATTACAATCTCAAACAATTTTTTTGAGATGTCATAAATCAATTAGATATGTGAAATTGTAAATTGAATTATCACACTTTAAACATTTGCTTGCCAACTCATCTGTGCAATATTTTTGAACGTCTTTTTATGCCCAGGCTTTTTAAAAAAAAAGCATATGCTGACATATCTTTGTCATAGTAACAGACTGCTTTTTCAATCGTCTCGAAATTTTAAATCATCAGTTACCAGTTTCAGAATGTTATTCAAATTTTTGCAAATAACCCTTGTTTTGATTTTTACATTCTACTTTATCAACACTTGGAATTTGAAAACTACTGCAAAGTTCATTTTTCATAAAAAGATCATCATTTATACCTATTTCCAAAATAATATTGCAGTTTATATAAAATATTAAACGTGTTTTTGTGTATACTAATATTATTTAGGTAGTTGGTCAGTTTAAAAATTACATTTTTATCAAAGGTTTTCCTTTTATGCAGCTTGTTTTTTTAATTAGGTATTAAACAAAGTTATATTTTTATGTATAGGTTGTTACGACAAACGAATATTTAAATGAACTGGAAAAGTTATGCATCAATGTGAAAGCCAAAAACTTCTTGGTCTTCCAAGGTGCAGTGGAATCTGTAGCTATGAAGAATCCAAAAGAAATGACAGGACTATTTGAAGAAATCAGTGGGTGTGTAAAGAAAACTGCTTCCATTTGTTTGGCAAATTACTATATGCATACTAACTTTTAGATCTGGCGCCCTAAAAGAGGAATATGACCGTTTAAAGCGTGAAATGCAGAAAGCACAAGAAGAGCTGAACTTTGCTTACCAAAAGAAAAAAGGTATAAATGCAGAGCGTAAAGAAGCTAGAATGGAAAAAGAGGAAGCCGACAGATATGCTAGGTTCAAAGAGGACTTGGTACGAAATACACAATACACAATTWTTAGTCATATTAAAATCTTTACGTTATTGTAGAACGACAAGCTAGTGGAACATCAGCTGTMCAGGTTATTTWATAATGAACGTGAGATGAAGATCTATGAACAGGATTTGAAATCTAAACAGAGGGAAGTGGAAAAAATCGAAAGAAAAAAAGAAAAAGCAGAAGAAGTTCTTAAAGAGAAAAGAAAAGAACAAGGCAAAGTTAGTCGTGAACTTGCTAAAATTGAACAAGATATTCGTGAAGTGGTAAGTCCTTCAGTCCTTTTGACATAAAACCAATTTTAGTTTCAAGTAATTTTTAATCTAAATTTCATTACACTCATTTTGGATTAATAGTCCAGCTCAAAAGAAATTGAAGTCGATACCTAACTTAAATGTTAAATTAACAATTTTCTGTTGCCATATTGGAAACATTGAGAATAAAAGTTTTTCATGAATATGTTTTGTGACATTTGCAGAAAAAGTAGATGTTGTAAAAAAAACTTATAAAAGTTTGCACATGTAATATACATGTAAAATAATTTTTTTACCTATTGGGTGTAAAGGGCACATATGACTATTATCAGATTTCGTCATGCAATGATTATGGACAGAAAGAACAAGACCGACTAGAACTTGTGAGTAGGGGTGGGCGATACTAAAACACTATCAATATTTTCCATAATATCAAAAGTATCGGTAATATTCGATATATGGAAATATCAATAATTCGAATTGTTGAGCATTCAAATTATTGATAATTTGAATTATCGATGATTTTATTTAGGGATATATTATAAACACTGGTTTGGTAATAGTTAAAGTAATTATGTTTATATGATAACTTACAGCATAACCTTTTAGCTTACTCAGTACAAATAGAATAAGAGCTAAGTGGGTAGATTCTATTCAAATCTATATGAAAACCCTTATCATGTTACCATAACAATTTTAGAAAATCTAAATACCTGTTTTAGCAGCTAACTTACTGAAGATGGCAGCGTATTTATCTCTAGAAATTAGTATTTTTTTAAATTATTATTGTGGTAAGGGTTTTGTACATATACATATGGATTGTAGCACGTTTTGTTTTAAATTGAACAAGATGAATCTACATGGACAAATAATAGATCATCCGTATTTATTATTTTTCCCAAATCGCCTAATTAAAAAAATTATGCCAAAGGATCAGAAAAAGTGTCCTAATTGGTGACAAGCAGCCAAATCTGGCAGCCCAGCTGTCATCCTTCCTATTTCTTTGATCAAATTAAAGGTAGCAGGGCCAGGGGCTAGGGGATACCACTTTAGCCATTTTTTGGCTAACAGCCTTATGCTAAGGGTAAGAAACATTCTAGCATTATGTAATATTATATTCGAATTATTGGTAATATAGAATCATTGGACTGGATAATTTGAGTTTGAATTAGCAATAATTCGATAATTTGAATAGTTGATAATTCGATAATATCGATAATTTAAATTTAAAACATATCGGTAATTACCGATATGTTGATATCATAAAAATAATTTATCGCTATTCGATTTATCAATATATCCGCAAAAATGCACACCCCTACTCATGAGCCATAAAACTTCAGATATGGTATTTGTGCAAACATTCTCCAATCAATACCGTTGAAATTTTTATAAATCATGGATAGTCCGTAGTTTTTAAAGCATCCACATGCACTTCCAAGCAAAAGAGTTGCTTTAACAATATTTTGTTTTGCCTGACATCATCTATTGTAAATATCTAAGTGAAAGTTAACACGACTGAACTGTAGTACCAATGCAGCCATCTCTGATTACTGCTGCAACAAGATTTGTCTTTTCAGTCATAGATATTTATAATTCATATTGTAGTGGGCGTATATAAAGACAAAATAATAAATCACAGTTTAATATGAAAACACTTTATATCTGTTGGTGTAAAGAGTGTAAAAACCAAAAGTCACTTTAAGATAAGCACCCATTCAAATTTTTAAATGTGTCACCACAATATGCTGTTTTAAAGTTACTGCTTGCAATATTTCCATAAAACATAAACGCTTGGGTATGGTAATAGCTGCTGCATGTTTCCAGATAGATATACAGCAAAACCTTTAAATAGCAGCCACATGAATGATGCTATAGAGAAGTGACTAGTGAAGAGGGTTAGAAGTAGAGTAGTTAATTTAGCTTTATTTTTAAGTATATGGAACTATGTTTAGTATAATGAAATACATACTTAGGTATACATGCTACTTTGATGGATAAATAGAAAAGTAAATAAAATCAACTGGGCCAATTAGAATATCGATATTTATTTGTATAGTGTAGATTTTATTCTGTATTTTTTTTAAGTACAGTAATGTCTGCTTATTACTTACCTCAAGGGACCGATAAAAACAGTTCGCTATTATGCGAAGTTTGCAATAAACAATAAATGCTAAGATCAGTTAAAAAGTCGTCCAAGCATGCAAAAAGCATAACTTGAACACATCAAAAATCGATCTTTAAAAAAAGATACCTATATCTGCAAGAAAACCGGACATTAAGGAGTATGCTGTACTGACAGTGTCAGTATTTTCCTTAGCCTGCATCAACGCTAAGTAGAAGTGATTGAATTTTTTATGTAGTATGGTAGTCAATCAAAACTTATGTATTTTGGTTGATGAAGACTTCGTCACAAAATATTCCATCAAATCTTGGAGGCCATGTGAGGTTTACACTGTTTGTCGAATGAATATTTTTATCTGTTCCAGCTGTAAACCGGCCATGTAAATAAGTAGAATTAAATTTAAATATGTAATGTAATTATACCTTAATTTCATATTATAGAAGTTGAAAAATTGTAGAATTTTGATCAATTTTTTGATCTAAAAAAGTCTACAGAAGTGATAACTTCATAAAGAAACATTTTTTTAATATTTCCAATATGGCAAGCAAATTAATTATGGCACCAATCTTAAGAATTGTGTCAAATACTGACTATAGAAGGTGAAAATTAACTATTTTAGCTATAGTTATTTGTGCATTAAATTCATTATTGCTTCCGTTTTTTATTTAGGAAGTGGAAATTTCTAAAAAGAAGCCACAGTTTATCAAAGCCAAAGAGCGTGTATCTCATATGCAGAAGAAACTCGATGGAGCTATCAAGACTCTCGACCAAGCTCGTAAAGCGCATGATGCTCACATGAATGATATTGCAAAATTAGAGGAGGAGCTGGCAGAAGTTGAAAGGGCTAAAGAAGAATATGAAGCTGTCATTGCAGGGGAATCACAGAGCCAGGGACGCGATGTACACTTGGAAGACGCGCAGGTAAAGAAAAATTGATATTGAGTTATGTTTGCATAATTTAATTTTCATCTCCATTTAGATAAGAGAATATCATCGACTAAAAGAAGAAGCGGCAAAAAGGTCTACCAGATACATGCAGGATTTGGACTCTGTAAATAGGGAACAGAAGTCTGACCAGGATAGACTTGATACTTTGAATAGAATGAGGACTGAAGCTGAGAACAAACACCGCCAAAAAACATATGAACGTGAAGAGATGGAAAAACGAATGGATAAACTAGCTGAACATATCAGGCAAGAGTCCTAAAATTTATTATGAAACTCTAATTTTTCATTCTTTGTTCTCTTAAAAA
Organism: Rhyzopertha dominica; assembly: GCA_025024175.1. Taxonomy (NCBI): domain Eukaryota; kingdom Metazoa; phylum Arthropoda; class Insecta; order Coleoptera; family Bostrichidae; genus Rhyzopertha; species Rhyzopertha dominica. Next base: position 43,444,813 of record QCXZ01000003.1, read on the forward strand.
AGATAATATTTATCAATAACAAAAAAATAAAACTTCATTTAGGTCTATGGAACAAGCCCTTCAAGACCAACGCAAGCTAAGACAAGATTTACACTCAGATGTTGGTTGTTCAAAAGACCGTGTAACTGAAATTCAAAAGCAACTGGAAGATGTGGTGGAGCAATTAGGTGATGCTCGAATTGATAAACATGAAGATGCTCGTAGAAGAAAGAAACAAGAGATTGTTGAGAGATTTAAGAGTAATTATCAAGGAGTGGTGAGTAATACTTGCCTTTTTACTTTTGTTCAAGTTACCCATCAACAAGTAACCAGTTGAATTTGGAAAAATTATCTATTGGAGCAACATTTTTATAATTTTAAGTATATTGCACAGGTTCTCCATATTTTGAGAGATAAATGTCAAAAAGCTTTTTATCTAAAATATCTAAGAAGCCAGTTACTTGTAGTTGTTGAATAAGTAGGTAACTATAATACGTAATTACCCTTTGAAAGACAAATGGGGCTTTTATTATAATAAGATTTATGTTCCCAAAAATTTTTTGTCTATTTATAGGCCACTGCACAGCAGATCTGCACTGAGATATTGTGCTAGCTGACTGAAAATATTTGACATGAAGATATTACATTGAAAGCATTCATAGAAATATATTTTTTTTATTATCACACCATGATCCAAGCAGATGGAATGGTAACTCCATGTTTGTTTTGCTTTGTTTCATATGTACCGACAGCATAAAAATAAAAATATCCATTGATTAATATGAAGTTTGAGGGAAAGTTTCTTTGAAAACTGTTTTCCATTTTTTAATCAATTATTTTTTCAATTTTTCTACTAAAATTTAATGCACTGTAACTGTTAACAATTTAAGCATAAACTATTAAGAATTAACATAAGAGTGACAGAGATAATTGAAGTTTTGGTTGAAAAATTTTAAAAATGTATTGTACTGACGAAAAATCACATACAGGGTGGGCCAAGTGAATATATTTATTCCATAATTCAGTAAGTTTTGAAAATATGGAAATTGTATTATAGAAAGCTTATCCAGATTTTTTTGCTGCATATCACTTCCGATTGTATTAGAAATGGATACCAATTTGTTGTTTTAAATGGAACGCCCTTATATTATTGCATTTTGTATTTCGTTTAATTCTAACGCCACTTATTTCACATACCAAACTGGTTTATGTGCCTTGTAGGTAAAAGAAATATCCCATCATTTACATCTTTAAACAAGTTACTTTGAAATAAATCAACATTTCATCAGAATGGTTTTGTTAATCGGCTTAATTTCCATTATTATAGTACAGAAAATCTCTTCTAGAACAATTAGTCAGCACAAATGGTCTTTAAACATCTGCGCAGGTATTGTGTTGACTCGTGTAATATGCCCATTCTTTATCAATAAGCGTTTAACTGGCCAAGTTTGTTTAGAGTATTAAGAACTGACAGTGAATGATATCATGTTGCAAGCAATGTATTTATTTCAGTTTAACAGTAATAAACCTGTTTAAAGATGTAAATGATTTCCTTCACTTAAAGCCATAGAAAAAAAGCGCTTGTTTTCTTGAAAACCAAACGTTTTAGACTATGTTAAACAAAGTGACTTCAGAATTAGCGTAGTATACGAAAATGCAATATATACGGGATGTTCCATTTAAAATAAGAAGTTGGTGCCTTTCCGGGTATAAGCAGTACCACTGTCTTCAAAAATATTTTTAAGATATGCAACATAAAAATCTGCATAATTTTGTATAGAACATTTTTGTTCTATACTTGACCCATCCTGTATAAATCTTTTCTTTGAAATCTTTTTTCAACAGGAATTTTTTTAAATTTGTAATTTTATTTTGTATAAACAAATTGCACTTTACAGCTAAAAGTCCATTTTGGCATGTTTTYTTTTCCAACGTAAACTTCGGACACGTCCAAAGGATGATCAATTGCATATAGAAAAAACGATGTCATTCACTTTTTCTAGGGAATTTTTAGTGCCCTGCATTTTTCTCCTACTTGTATCTGTATCTTCAGCATTTATACAAAACTGTTGTGCAGTATCATTTTTTTGTGCATTATTCGTGGTTTTTAAACAAGAACCCAGGCATTGTGGTTTCCTATAACTTACACTTTTATTCCCAAAGCCATTCCACACTGATTCCACTAATTTTTATCCTTCCACGAAATATCCAAATTTTAATTCCTATTTTGTGTGGACCATTACATTATCATGGGGAACCTTGTATAGCAGGTGAAATTGACAATTATTTAATACATTGTGGCAGAAACACACATATAACTTGTACGGATTTGCTGATTAAGTGATATACTGTTAATAACAAAGTTGTTTATCTCACATCTCTCTGCATGCCCTAGTATGCCAGCTGTAATCGTTTGGCATTTCTATCTAGTTCTCTCTCTGTAGTGCACTTAGCACAAAGTGAATATTAAATAAGTATGAAATCACATTAAGATATATATCAGGAAACATTCTGAAATAAAATTATTCTAAATATAAGAATTATAAAGATGAAAAGTGCACTTAACAGAAAAGAAAACGAGCTGATGAGTGATTATGAAGTCATCCTTAAGTGTCATATAATGTTAATGTTTGGAAGAAATAGAGGCCTGTTTTGTGCTTCATAAATTGACAAATATTCTGTAATAAATGAAAACGTACTTTTATTTTTAAAGTGAATACTTTCTCTGTAATATGTATAAATCCTACAGTATGATCGCATGATCAACATGTGTCAACCCGTCCACAAACGCTATAATGTTGCCATTACCAAAGTCTTGGGGAAATTCATGGAAGCCATCGTAGTCGACACAGAACAAACTGCACGTCAGTGCATCAAATACTTGAAGGAACAAATGTTAGAACCTGAGACGTTTCTGCCTGTCAATTATTTGCAAGCCAAACCTGTCAAAGAGCGACTTCGAAACATACAGGAACCCAAAGGCGTCAAACTGCTTTATGATGTACTACAGTTTCAACCCAAGGAAATTACAAGAGCAGTCTTATTTGTTACAAACAATGCTTTGGTTTGTGAGACACCTGAGGATGCCATGAGGGTTGCTTATGAGATTGGTGGAAGATATGATGTAAGTTTTTATTTATTTAGTTATTTATAATACTTTTTAAGGAGATGAAAACGCAAACTACACATTCACTATTTTTGTTTCTGTAATTAAAGCGGATTACATTTTATTAGCTTTAATTCATAATTATATTACCCATAAATATAATAGTAATTTATAATGTATATTGTTATTTTTTTCCACAAGAACCACATTTATAAAAGCCAAAAATTTTTGAATTTGATTTCCATTTAATGTAATAATGCAATTTTGATGCTGAAGCACCACATGCTCAGAGTCGTTGAAACAACATATCTTTGCATAAACATGCCGTTGGATGATTGTATGCAGTACACAATCCATACTAAGTTGTGAATTCTGTCCTTATGTTTACAGAATATACTTTATTTACCTTATTAATTGTAGTTCTAAGATCTAAAATTAGTAAACGTTTTATGTACAATATATGACTAACTGCCCAAGGATTATAACAGTAAATAATGGGCCTGTTGCCCCCATATTTTTTATTGCAGAATATGAATCTACATGAAAAAATATAGACCCCTGTTATTTTAATTTTTTGCAAAGCGCTTAGTTAATGCTTAAAAAAAGATTGTTTATGTTTAAAGTTTGAATCTCTGACGTCAGCATTCCCTGGCGCGCTTAGTGCAGTGTAACTGTGTGATGGTGCCACGCCATTTTCTGATCCCGGCATTTCTGTCGGCCGAGATGAAGTTTCTGAAATCGAAGTCGCAGCAGCGTTGCCAAATTATTCCAAACAATCGTAATTATGAATTATAAAAACCTGCACGCGAATGGATGTGTTAAACGCGATTCCTTGTTAGTCGTTTTCACTGTAAATATTAAAACGTAAAATATATTAAATTAAAATTATAACTTGCAGCAGATATATCGCAAACAGAATTCATTTTATGGCAGCTGAAGGATAAGTTCATATTTCAAGTGATATTAAAACTGGAACAACTATTTATTAAGTAGGTAAACTCGTTTAAACCTGAGTTACAGCATGTATAGCTGCCATTACATCATTTTATTCAAGTTGCAACCTTTAAATAGCAAACTCACCTAATTTGCGTAAAATTGAACGATCTGGCCACCCGAGTTTCCATTCATGTAAAATTCTTCAATCATGTGTAAGTCAGTTTTTGGTAAATTGTCCAAAGATCCCTTCACATAATCTTGCACAGTCTATGTTTGAACAACAATGTACTAAGTAAATAAAAACAAAACTTTAACGCGTCCTCCGTTCTCAAACCAAAACGTAAACAAAGGTACAAAAGCACAGAACCACCGAACATACGTGTGTTCAACAGCGACAAAGGTGTCAAGCATGCAACAGGGCATCCGGCGCATTGGTGCAATAGTGGAGTGCGTCTCCAGGAACAGTGACGTYTCACGAAATATTTCAATTTGGCAGTAAACCTTTAAAGGTAAAAATAAGATACAAAAASATTAAAAATATTTTTTCTATTGCCAGCTTCTAACTTCATTAGGTCCAAGCAAAGTCGCACATGTGTTATAATAACGATTTATTGTCAAGGGCAACAATCTGGAATTCAATATTATAATCTCGATATAGAGAAAAGAGCAGGCCGACACATATTGTATTGAGATTTCTGGACGCAGTATTTGACTTCAAGCTGTTACAAGTTACTTGGCCCTAACAACAGGTTTTTGTTCAACAGATCGAATGAAACAATTAAAGTTTACTGATTAATTATTATTTTAAGTTTTGCATCATTTAAAATATTTTTTTTTGTAACCACAAGTTATTCACTGTGTCTGTTTTCGAGAGCTCTAATATATATAGGTTAGGGAGTACTTTTATCATTTTTGGCCCCCTTGCTAAGTACAATCTTCAATTAAAATATGTTTACCGCTATATGATTTTTTTTTGCTCCTTAGTAGACTCGTGCTATCTGTTTATCAAATATTAAATTTTACTACACAAWAAATATAGAGCCTAGTCAGGGTGCAATTAATTCCATCAGTTTAATTGTTTCTTTCAAAATTGCACAGTATTAAACGTTCACAATATGCAAAAAAAATCTGCAACATTATTTCATAGAAATACTAATATGACCAACTTTTCGTGTAGGTTGAACGTTTAGTTCTGTACAATTTTGACTGCTGGAATTAATTGCAGCATGAGAACCAGGCTTAAGGTTCTTATGTATTTCTCCTTGGATAAAACAATTAGAGATACATATATTAAAGTTAGCAATTTACATTGTTTCTTCAATTTTATGAGAGCCAAAAGATAGTTATTTAATATGAACACTAAGCTTCTTTAAATTATCTAATATGCTAATTATAGTAATAAAGTAAATAAGCTGTAAGTAAATGAGAAAAATAAAGATGCATCTAACTATGCAACTTATAATATTATTACTGTTTCAGAAGGCATGGAGATGCCTGCTTTTATTTTTACTCTTGAAAGCGATTGATTTAATAATAATGCAAGCTGCAGTATCATTAAGAAATAAAATAATTTTGTGAGTTTGAAGTTCAACAAAATATATTTAAATATATGTTGAACTTTCTTGAATAATATGTACAATATGGATGCACTATATTTTAACAAAGCATCAACTAACAAAATTAATTTACAACTCTCGCAAGAATTGTTTTAACTCTTATTGATAATACTTTCTCTTACCAAACCTTTATCAGGAATGTGTCCTGCACAATTTCTGGAATAACATCATCAAAGTTACTGAGTTCTAAAGATTTATTTGCATGACAAAAATCAAAAATTATTAATATTCCATCAAAATCACAATCACAAAAAATTAATTTGCATTGTATAAAAATATGATTTCTTTGTTGCTATAGCAGTGATCACCCAGTGCTAGACATATATGGTATGTTAAGCAATAAAGAAATATAAATAAAGACAACATGAACTAGTATAAAATGATTCAGTGCTTGTCATTCATATGAATTTGATAGATCGTCATACTGCATTAATTATTAGACTTATTTTTAAAAAATCTTTTATAATCCTAATTGCAGAATTCTGATATTAGCATTTTTACAGAACTCCTTATATTTTCGTTAATTGTAGTATTTACACAAATTTTCTGTTAATGTCAGCCAGTGGTAGTTCGTATGTTTAGACAAAGGTAGTTCTAACATGTAAATCAGTAATTGGTTAATCGTTTGTGTGGGCTTTCGTGCTTCACAGAAGCCTTGTATCATGTAAGTCAGATGTTAATGCATCATCGCGATTTTTGAATCATGTGTTTTTGCAAAGGTATGTTGCATCAACGTCCTGTTTCCAAACCATATAGCGATTTTTAATGCTTGAGGCCTCTTGTGACCTTAAATGGTGTTGCAGGATCAAAGTTTCATAGTTTTAACTCTATGATATAGATGTTAAAAAATTCAAACATCTTTACTATTATTGTCTGTTTTACTAGGCTGTTGCCTTAGATGGTACGTACTACCAAAAAGCTGGTATAATTTCTGGTGGGAGTCTTGACTTGGCTCGTAAAGCCAAACGTTGGGATGAAAAGCACATGTCCCAGTTAAAGGCTCAGAAGGTAAACTGCTGCTTAATTTTAAATGTTTCCTTTGGTATTTTATTGAAGTTGTAAATTCAACAGGAAAAAACTATCTGAGGAACTGAGAGAGGCTGTAAAGAAATCGAGAAAAGAGTCTGAATTAAATACTGTGGATTCTCAGATTCGCGGTTTGGAAACTCGTTTGAAATACGCCAAGACAGATATGGAAAGCACTTCTAAACAGATCAAGGCAGTTGAAAAAGAATTGGCTGAACTTTCCAGGGAAATGCAGCAGTATGGAGTATGTCTAATAGTAATTGTGCTTGTGAATTATTCTAATAACAACTTTTGCAGCCACAAATAGAAGAAATTGAGAAAACTATGCAGGATCGAGAACAGCAAATAGAAGAAATTAAGCTGAAGATGAATAGCGTTGAGGATGTAGTGTTCTCCAGGTTTTGCCAAGAAATTGGAGTTACCAACATCAGGCAGTATGAAGATAGGGAATTGAGGACACAGGAGGAGAGAAAACAAAAAAGATTGGAGTTCCAGAAACAAATCAACAGGATTACTAGTAACTTGGAGTTTGAGCGAAGCAAGGATACACAAAGTATGTAGAACATACATCACAGTGTTGACAAATACTGTTTTTAACGTCCATAAATAACATTATTAAAGTGTTTTAATGATTTAAAAATTTCATGTTATACCAATAGTGAATGTCTGCCAAAACAATGTTTTTTTTTAAATATTTCACCGTGTTTGTTGCTATGAAAAACCATAACACAATGTTATTATGCACTATTGTTGAAATAATTGCTTGAAAATCTTTAGGACAAAAGATGCAAGTTGTCACCTAAGGTGTATTGACCTTGCAGAGGTATGCTCCTCCATACATGTCTCACATTGTTGTAAACTAAATTCGTTATTTGGGGTCTGACTGGTAGACCATTTTCTATTTCACCTGACTTAGCTCTGTTTGGCAACTATCTATTTTCCAATCTGAGAAAGGGTTTGCAAGGGCACAAATTTTCTTCCAACAAGGAAGTGATAGAAGKRGTAGAAAGCTGAATAACAGACCCGACGAATTTTGTGAAAGGCTTAGGGGCCCTGCAAAACCACTGTCTGTAGTGTATTCATTTAGGGGGAAAATTGTTGACTAATAAAAAGTTTCATTTATAGCCTGGGAGGTAGCCTTGCAAATGACTACCATTTAATGCCGTTTAATTACTATCACAAATTATTCCTCTTGGATAGTCCTTTCGTGATCTAAACATCAACTGATCTAGTAGTGGTGGGGCTGGTAGTAAAAAAATGTGCAAGGTGGTGTTCATTTATCATCCTGACCCAGATGACAGCTTTATTTGAAGTCTTAAAGAACAATGTTTCAAATAAAGTTATAGCCCCCAAGTAGTATTCGATAAAGCTGTATAGCATTTATGGATGCAGGGTGTTCAGTTTTTGAGTACCGTATCAAACCTGCATTTTTTTAATAGAACTAGCAATTTTTTATGTCAAATTTTGATTCTCTGTCAAATTCTAAGCAAAAAACTATTAAATTTCGGAGATACACATTGGTGGTGCAGTTATCTTGCGCATCTAATAATTGTCAACTTTATTTGAAATATAAGATAAAGATTTTTTAAATAAAATATGTTGTTGGAGTACTTGATAATGCAATACAACAGGGTGTCCAATTTTAGAGATTTCCGAGATATGCATAATTGGCCCAGTTATATTACTCACCCAACTGATAACTTTATTTGAAATCTTGGAGAAAAATGTTTCAAATAAAAGTAATAGCACCTAAGGAGTATTAGATAATATGACATGAAATGTCTAAGAAAAAATGAAGGTGTGGTTCGGACTTGAAAATTGAACACCCTGCATAAATATGTTATATTGCATAATCGTGTACTTCTCTGGTGCAATAACTTTTATTCAAAAAATTTATCTCCAATATTTCAGGTAAAGTAGTTAATTCACTTGGTAACTGTTTTTTGTTTAGTTTTAGAGGATATGCATCTTGATAATTTTTTGCTTAGAAATTGAATGTTAATCAAGAACCAACATTAAAAAAAAAGTGAACACCATTTATAAATATGTTGTAGGTATCACAAGATTTTAGATAAAGTCAACAATTAAATGTACACGATAACTGAACCACCTATGTATATCTCTCAAAAATTGAACAGCGTATAAATATGCTATACAGCTTTACCGAGTACTACTTGGAGGCTATAATTTTTATTTAAAAAATTTTTCTTTAAGATTTCAAATATATTCATTATTTGAGTTTTTCACAGCCAACCTCACCAACATTCTGGAGACTGATTACAAAAAAAAATTAGGCGGGATGAAATGGCTATCATAAATGCAATGCTACCTCCCAGACTATTAAAAATTTTAAAATTAGTGACTTGATTTTTGAGTGTGAAAGGGTATTCGACAGAATGCACATGGGGATGGAGTTCTCCCCACATCAAGCATAAATTTGGTCGGAATCGGAGTCGAACCCCTGTAACATCCCTGATTTGCAGATATGCAACTTTTGCATATCACACCGAACTAGTTCTCTTGTTGACGTTTGCACTTTTGTACTTTTTAGGTAATGTAAGTCGTTGGGAACGTACAGTTAATGATGAAGAAGAGCGTTTGGAATCGGCCAAGAAACAAGAGCAGAAGCAAAGAGATGATATTGACAGGGACCTTCGTCAGGTTGATGAGCTGAAAGCAGAGAGGTTGAGCAAAAAACAAGAGTGCGACAATATGGAAGATGAAGTAGGAAAAGCCAGGCGGGATGTGGGAGCCATTGCAAAAGATGTACAAGCTTCTCAAAAACAAGTGCTGTCACTGGAAGCGAAAATAGAAGGGAAGAAAAATGATCGACATAATATTCTCATGCAGTGTAAAGTAAGCTAAGGAATAATTACTTGTATAATTAATGAATACCATACTAATTATCCTTTTATTAGATGGATGACATTGCCATTCCTATGCTTGTGGGCAATATGGAAGATATTGTAGCTGCAGATCCTTCAACTTCTTCATCAAATGGGCAAGATACTAATAGTTCGCAGCAGCATGAGAGGGAAGCCAGGTAATGAGCAGTTTGTAATTGTTTATATTTATTTGTGAATGATCTTTTATGCTGGAATTTGACAGTTTCGGATGAACTCATAAAATATTCTCTATATAAATAAAACACATATCCTAGACCTCCTAAATAAATGTATTGTAAAAATACCAAACACCATTTTTAGCATGCTGCAAACTACCATTAGTAAAAATATGCTTTTAAGTATAAGTTTTGATTCTGGGAAAGCCTCTCCAATGAAGCTGTGCCGAGTTAAAATGTTATTTTCTCCCATGAGTAAATCTACTACGGCTAGCCTTATTTAGTTATAATACACTGAGCAAAAATTATAGTAATATTATAAAAACCAGTGGAAAACTTCTGATTAATGCATACAGTAATATACGAAAATAAACATAGATTRGTTACAACAATAACAAATTTGGGTTGCACAAACCCCTAAGACCATGTTTTATGTCACTCACACTCAGCTTTCTGGAGCTGGTAAAATATATCATATTACATCTTGAATGAAATCTACCTGCATAGTGGATACATTTTTTTTTAAGTGGACAGATGATTCGCGAGGAGGGTTTTTTGAAACCTATTAGAAAGGCTACCAATGATTGCAGAAACAAGTTTTTATATCTATAATAATTAGCAATTTATATGCCAAAACAGGGTCCAAGTATTAAAATTAAGAGTTGAGATACTAATGTACTTCGTCCCTTTTGACTTGAAACTTTTAGTGAAATAGGGTAAGCACTTAACTTATTCATGGATAGATGGCAGCACTAAATTATATTTTATACTTGGTTCCCTTTGCCACTAAATAAACTTCTAGTTACCTGTATGCACTTAACTCTGTTTGGTAAAAAAGTTGACCTGAACCCCTTCACTTCTGACACCCTCAACTATGGTTGACGACTGCAGTAATTGTCATTCATAACTCACATTGAATTGTAAGAAAGATGATAGGTTAAATGTCAAAATGATGAAAATATTTATTTCATTTTTTCTTTTCCTTCATTTTACTGATATTTTTATCATAAAAAGATATTGCAATTTTAATTGGTTTGAAATGGCAATGCACGAAGGAAACTTCAACACTTCACTATGTCATTGATTTTTCAMGGTGTAATTATTTCTAGGTAAATTTAGCATCCTCCTTTAATAAAGAGGAATCAAAATTAGTTTTTTTTACAGCAATTTAATTAGTTTGTTTCGTTCAAGGGTTCATGGACTTGTTGGTCCCCTTTTCCTTATCCTGGAGTTCATAATCTTGGCCTTTGGAAGTTAAAGAAAATCCTTCACTCGTATTCTGTTTCATTTGTTTTCAGTGCTACTTGAAAATACTTGGTGCTGTTATCCTGCCTAGATCTTTTCATGCCTTATTTTGCTAAACATCAAAGTTACATCGAGGAATACAAATGGTTTTTGGTGATAACATATTTCTAACGTAATTTCTCAAGACTTCATCCATGTAACAAACATGTATACATTAATAAACCTTTGTTAAAAAATAATTTTATGGTTTTGAAACAGTATATGGCATTTCATAAAGGCATTTTCTGCTATTTATCATTTTGTAGGAAAATCTAAAGACTTCATAGTTTTCCATATTGAAGTAGCAGGAATGTGCAGGTATATTTTGTTTCCATTATAATCCGAGAGCCCGGTCAGTTCTACTACCTTGAATCTCCAAGCAATTATAATGTTGCCTAAATGGTTCGTCCCACAAACAACAATGGTGCCGTCGCAAATCCTGCCGAAAAAAATTAATAATCGGACGCTTTTTCTTAATCTGAACCTCATGGACACCCAAAGACAGCACTAGAATGTACATTTGCATGCATACGACCGGGAAAACCTGTGGTGCCGGGTTCCATTCTGTAATAGACGTTGGAAAAAAGTAATTTTATACTGAGTTTTGAGTGTTTCATTCAGTTTTTGTAATGTCATGTCAGGTCAGATTAACCTCTATGTGCATTATTTATTGAAGGTCATTTTCGTTTATCTTTTCTCTAATAATTTAATTAAAATAACTGGTAGAATTTGGGTTTTTCTGCCTCCGGCAATTAAGGTTGTTTATCAGCGTTTGGTGCAAAATAATATTATTTATAAAAAACTTTATAGACAGGTCTTAAAACTTAACCTTATTTTCTTCTTCAACTTATAATTCTTCAAATAGTTCTGACATAGCTACAGCTGTGAGTTTTTGAACCCTACTTATAGGTAGAGTTTGTCCTGTTTCCATCTCATTTTACACAAAGTCATGCACTAATAATAGTGACTGTATCTGAATCACTTTTTTTCACACAGGCTGTTGTCATTAAAGTAAACTCTCTTAGAGCTTGCTGGTTTAAATGTTTATCTTTAAACCCAACCTTCCTTTAACCATTAAAAAAAGACAACTGTAGTTATTAGTACATTAAGGATCATCAAAGAGCAACACAAAATTTAATAAGGTACGGCTTCTTTAAAGAGTGGCCTACAATTTTCACCACTACACTTGAAAGTGTATTTACTTGAGTGGTACTTTGCCACATACTAAAGTGGTSTTTAGTAAATGTACCAAGCAAGGCTAACCTCTTTATGATTAATTTTTATGATTTTTTGTTATATCTATATTCTAAATCAGTACAAGCACACTGCAGTAATATTAATGCAATATCTTTTCTTAGGATTCAGATAGACTATAGCAGTTTATCGGACAATTTTAAAGACCTAGAAGAAAAAGATGAAATCAAACGTGTTGCCGATAAGCTCTTGAACACAATCAAAAATTTGCAAGATACACTACAGTCTATACAGGCACCCAATCTGAAGGTATGTCCGCTCAAAAACCTCCTTAACTCTTCATTCTGACAATACTCTTTTAAATTACAGGCCATTCAAAAACTGGAACAAGCACAAGGCAAACTGCAGTCAACCAACGAAGAATTTGAAGTTCTGCGGAAACAAAACAGAAAAGCAAGATCCGCTTTCGAGAAGGTCAAACAACAGCGTTACGAGAAATTCACGAGATGCTTCGATCATGTTGCCAATGAAATTGATAACATCTACAAAGCACTGGCTCAAAATAATTCGGCCCAAGCATTCTTGGGTGCCGAAAATCCTGAAGAACCCTACTTAGATGGGATAAACTATAATTGTGTGGCTCCGGGTAAACGATTCCAACCCATGTCCAATTTATCTGGAGGTGAAAAAACTGTAGCAGCTTTGGCTCTGCTGTTCGCTATTCACAGCTACCAACCGGCTCCGTTCTTTGTGTTGGATGAGGTCGACGCCGCTTTGGATAATACGAACATTGGAAAGGTGGCAAAATATATCAGAGAGAAAACAGAATCACTCCAGACGATTGTAATTTCTTTGAAGGAAGAATTTTATTCGCATGCTGATGCACTAGTTGGAATTTGTCCAGAGGTAAGTGTCAAAAGATGATGTGAAATGTCACTAAAAGGTAGTGAAAACAGTTACATGAAATTTATTTATATGGTACTTGATTCTAAATAACTTACAGGGAAAAGCTAAATCCTTCTTATTGACTGTATACATTACAGTGGGTTCTCATCAAGACACTTACTAACACAAAATATAAACATATTATGTCCCTTCAGAAAAATATTAGTACATGCAAGACCCATTAGAAAGACAGTGCAGTAAGGTATGGTTGAATTTTTATTTTTAATCTGTATTCTACTTCAACTTGCATAATAAGGAAAGTGTGGACTTCTTTCAAAATTTTATAGTTTTATAATTACTTATGCAAAAAGTTAGCAGTTGTGATCAAAATGGAATAGAATGTATGAAATCTTGTGGCATTGTGATCAGTATTAATAAGGGGGTATAATTCATAAAAAACTTTGACTAATTTCCCAAACACCATGAAGACTTGACTTCTAACCATAATTTTCAGTGATTTGTTTGGATTATAAGCATGCAGTTATTTTAAGTTACATTATACCCAAATCAAATTACTTTGGCTGGTGGACTGTGCTAATCTTTTTGTGTAGTTCTGGGTTCATCATTTGTAACACTTACATAATTGTTTATTTTTGACAGCCACTTCCTCCCTTTATCGACTGTGTATCAGCAACGAATGCTCAAGTCGTTACACACGTTTGGTATATGACACTATTTTAGTCATTTGGAATATTTACAATGATACATCCTTTTATTATCCATATTTTATATATTTTGTATGTAACTTACTCTTGGATAAAAGTGATTTTAAGCAAAAAAATATATGTCACAATCTGAACTGTACGAATTCACATAATTCAGTATGATTCGCATAAGCACCGACACAGAGCAGGGGCATGTAGGGGAGTCCAAAATGAGAAGTTATGGGCCTTCAAAGTGGAGTTTCATATTTCAAAAAAAATGAATATCTTACTTAATTTGAACTTTTTGAAAAACCAAATTTGGTACATGTTGTGATTGTACCAAGAGCAGTATTCGAAAGTAATTAGAGTTCAGTTGGAGCATTTTAAGGGTTGATAAGGGATGACGCACCCTTAAAATGTGACAAATTTTTAACATGGCGGACTTAAAAAAATATTATTTTATTTTATGGAGAATTTCATTCTTAAACTTTCTTACTCTTGTTATTTTTCAAAATTTTTTATTGTTTTCAAGAAAAACCTGAATAACTAAAAACATGTATTGTAGCTATGTTATTATTGAAAGTGCAAATGATAGCTATGAAATTAAACGTCAGACTTAACAATCAGGTAAACAGGCATTAACATTAGCCAAAGTATGATTTAACAGAATTCGAAACTGACTGGATAGTTATAATAGCAAATACATATTCTCTTTCATGTATTGAAAAAAAATAGTGTATTTCACATGAACTTTTCATAAGCTGAGGTTTATAAATAAACATATTAATTATATTTATCTATACAAATTTAAAAAGAGTGATCAAATTAGTTCTTTCTGATTTAAAGCTACCTAATCATAGAATTTATAATTAGATTATGTTTTAATAATTGATTTTCTTGTTTTCAGCCTGCAGAGTGCTTGGTAAGCCAAGTACTTACTCTGGATCTTACAAAGTATCCTTTTTAAAAACTATGTAGTATATTATGGTACTTTTTGTATTAAGTTGTTCATCCATGATCATTGATGTAAAAGCATATAAGTATATTTTTTCTTCTTTGTAGAAATAAACACAATCTTGATTTTGATACTTGTTTTTTTTTTGTTTTAACAGCTTCTGCATTAAATATCCAAAAGCATGACAAAATGAAGAAATTAATGTGCTGTACATTAATTTTTCATACAAACACAACACATTAGTTTTCCTGGTTGACAATCAATTATTATTTTTAATTCAACTACTGTGCTGAGCTCAATTTAGCATCTAGTTGTTAGAATCTTTAACATCAGTCATTAAATGGTATGGTTGTAAAGTATGTCCACAAAGGACAAGTTAAAAATAAGTATCTGTAATGCATTTAATCCATTTTTAATTTATATGAAAAGTAAAGTTCCTTGATTTAGGAAGTGCCACAGTCTGTTATATTGACTCCCAAAGAACTGGAAATTTTGACATTAGAAAATTTATAAGAACAAAACATGATCCTTTTGTTCATTTCCAAACATGAACCTGAGAAGCCACAGTCTTCCTTCCAACATAAAGATATTGCAACTATCATCTTGTTTGCTCAAGGCATCTGAAAGCTGTATCCATTTTCACCTATTTTTACTGTAATTTTTTTGCATCTTAAAATATGTGCAGGCCCTACAGCTAATGTGGATAGAGACTGGATAGCTTTACCCACTCGAAAAATATAAGTAAAGCTTGAATCCTAATAAATCATACTATGCAAAATTTATTTAACTTGTAGTTGCATAAAAAAATAATTATCATTGAGAATCACACAGGTAGTGCCTATTGAATGTAATTATAATGTGACAAAATAAAAATAGTAAGTAGTATTGCTTATGTTATATGAGCATATGACTATCTCAGTCTGCTCCCAAGGAAACAAAAAAAATAAATACTTTTATTCAAAATATTGGGATTAAGTTCTATAGGTACTAGTGCTGTCAATGGTTACGATTAACCGGTTAGGATATTGCAATATTAACCATAATAAGCAACCCTGGATTAACCGGTTATAGACCGGTTAAAAATTGACCTGTTACGAACCGGTTAAAATTTACCCGTTTATGAAACTTGTTCAAAAATAACTAAGTAAATTAGAAATGCAAATATTTAGTGTTCAGCCCAGACTCAAGAAAACGGCAAAACGCATACCCCTACAGCCAAATACCTTAAGAAATAACTAAAAAAAATTTGAATGTTAAATCAGATTGTTAAAGGTTGGTATGATTAATAAATTAACATATTAAAAATGGTTGACAATTACATACGTTCCGAGGTAAGTTTATCGCGTTAGATTAAACGCAAAACTGGTTCAAATTAAATATCCATTAAAACGGTTATAATAGACGGTTTTTTCATTTCCATGTAACAGGTTTTTCCTAACTGCTTAAATTATGAGTCCATATGAATATAAATCAACCGTCAGACATAGGTTATTTTGTTTTATTGTTAATGGCCCTGCCAGCTTAGGGCAATTAGCCAGCTCATTAGGTGTATCTTTTTATTGTTATTAAATTTTATTACATTACATAATTATAGATTCACAACATCCATGCCTTAAGCGGGATTCGAACCCGCAGCCCGCAGCCTATCTGGCCATGGGCAGTCGCGCTACCCACTAGACATTCCGAACTTGTTGGATACGACTGACGTTTTGTAACTTTGTCGGTTGATTTAAGTGTCGACTGATTCATATGCTCCGTAAATTATTAGTATTATATATTGAATAAATGTCATTTTTATATTTTCAAGTATGAGTTGGTATAGAATATATATTAGCCGACTAAGGGAAGGACTACCTATATTAATGGACTGACATGAAACCAATTAACCGGTAAACTGGAACTGGTTAACCAGTCAATTTAAATTACCACGTTTAACCAGTTAAGGAATCCTGGTTAACTGGTTAAGGTTATTTTTCATAAACGGTTAAATTCGTTGTAATGTCAAACCAGATACGGCAATCACTGTTCACAGCACTAATAGGTACAGTACAAAAATATTGAATTCTAATGGATACGAATATGTCTATGTGAAAACATTAATAACTCTGTTCCAACATGTACAGGGTGTCCCATTTTCGTTGTAATTGTAGGGTATCTCGGTAACTATTGATGCAAGAGGGTTGCAGTTTCGACATTACTGTATTACTTTTTTGTTGTGAGTTGAGCTGTAGCATCGCCATTTTTGTATCGTCTTTTGTTTTAAGGCCATAGCCAACTTTTAAAAAATGTAACATTTCTTCAGTTCTCAATATCTCGATTGGCTATGTAGACACAAAAAAAACTGTAGACATTTTTTATAGATATTTTTATTCTGAATCCAGTGGCGTACTCAGAATTTTTATAGGGGGTCACATTTTTGAGATATAACACAAACTTGCATTTTTTTTTAATGGAAACCATAGTTGACTTTTTTATGGTTGAAAAGAATTATTTTTTTCTGATTAAGAAAAGTATACATTGTTGGGTTTATCTTTACTAATTTTGGTATTATTCCAATTTTTGTAATAATTTAATGAGATTTTACGTTTTTCGTCAAAATGGATGTAAATACTTGATGATAAACAATGCACAGGTACTTATCTCCAAATAAACAATTATTTTCATTAGTTACATGGCCTCCTAGATTATCGATAAAAATGCATGAGCGCTCTTAGGAGTGTTATGTATGTGTATTCAAATATGCATATATTATTTTTATTGGATTAAAATTTTTACTTAATGTTATAAATTATGTCGTATGTTTTCTTATTCCATAGCCTCCTGGATGTAAACGTAAAATACAAATTAATTATTTAAAAGAATTTGAATAATTCCAAAATTAATAAGAATAAACCTAACAATGTATACATTTTTTTAATCAGAAAAAATAGGCCTTTTTAACCATAGCAAAGCCAAGTATAGTTTCTATTTAGAAAAATACAAGTTTGTGTTATATCTCAAAAATGTGACCTTCTAAAAAATTACGGGTTTCGCCAATGGATTCAAAATAATAATATCTATAAAAAATGTCTTTACAGTTTTTTTGTATCTACATAGCCAATCGAGATATTGAGAACTGAAGAAATGTTACATTTTTCAAAAGTTGGCTATGGCCTTAAAACAAAAGATGATACAAAAATGGCGATGCTACAGCTCAACTCACAACAAAAAAGTAATACAGTAATCTCGAAACCGCAACCCTCTAGCATTAATAGTTACCGAGATAACCTACAATTACAACGAAAATGGGACACCCTGTACAACGTGCCATTTTCTATCTTACTTATTTTACGACATAGCGATCACTATATTGCGACCACTGCCTCCGACACATGCAGGTGTTCTTAAACCTGTTGTCTTTTTACATATATTGCAGTTTTGCAAATGGCACTGGTTTGTTTACAAATAATAATACAATTTGCGTATTAAATGAGATTAATTCAAGTTGTGACATTTTAACAAGGGTACTTTAATTTTTACTGCAATGAAACATGTTTTGATAACAAATGCAGAAATACTTTAATTTCACTTGGGACTTGCGCCCTTTGTAATAATAGAGTCCTAAAGTCATGTGCAAAAAACAATTACTTATTTCAATAGTCTTATAAAAGAGTATTTTTCAAAATTTACAACACCAATTTTTAAAACATTTATTAAACAAAACACTATACTATGTATGACCATATTTGCCATCACTAGAAATATATCTATTCAGATTTTGTTAGTAGTGCCTTTATTATATCTTCTTCATTATTTGCTTTTTTAATAATATTACGAGTGGTTTATGATTTCATTTTTTCTTGGTTGAGAAGAAGCGCTGCTTTACAATTTTTTATTAGCAGGTGTTATAGCTGTATCCAATGATAGGATGCATGATATTTAAGGGATCGCATTCCAATAATTAGCCGTTCCTTTATATATGAGAAGTTGGCCCAAGCGTACTTCATCACTGCTCAGCACCAGTCGGCTGTTTGCATCGCTTGTAGACCCAAACGTTAAATATTATACTGGCGTAGATAAATGCAGTATCCACGAATTCAGCACCTATAAACAAATTCTGCCTTTCATTAAAAGCAAAATTATCTAGCAAACGTTGGCTTAATCAACTCTATGTGTAAGAATAGGAATTCACATTGTGTTAAACACTTCTATGAGTGCTTAGTGTGATGTTTCAAAAGTTTCATTCAATTACTGAATAGCGTTTATCTTCTAAGAAAATGTCGATTCTCGCTAAAACGGTTAAAGTTTTTGAAGGTGCATCCGAAATATAAATAGGTAATATAAATTTAAAGAATAAAAAAACATTGCTTAATTAAGGTTGGCTACCACTGCTTTCTGATTATAGGTATTATACCTGCAGATAACTGCAAATTCCAGAATTTCAAGCAACGGCTTTATATGGACGGTATTATTATTTAAAAAAATATAAACCTTAGATACTCTGAGATCCTTTAAATAGTTCAGAAAAAAATTTAAGTCACAGCTTCAAAGTATTGGGTCTCTAAAAACGAATAAACCATATAGGATGTCTCAGTGGCGTAGCCAGAAAATTAACTTGGGGTGGCAAAGTTCCAAACAAAAAAAAATYTTAAGTACAAACAAGAAAAAACAAGAAGAAGTGTGACTTAAATTTTAATGTTTAATTTGCTAAAATGTTTATTATACAACAAACTGATAGTTTGCAACAAATTTGTACTGTTAAATGTAAAAAAGCTGCTATTCCATTATCAAAATAATTTAGTTCCTGGGGGGGCCAGTTGCCCCTCTGCCCCCCTTCCTTCTTAAATACTCCAGTGGGATGTCTTTCGGCTTACAATTATTATTATTATACAGTGAGGCAACAGTTTTGATAAATACACTATTTTGTAAGTAGTTACTTATATATTCATACACAATTACTAACTTCCTGTAACAGTGGCGTAAATATATAGGAGTTGCCTAAAGTTTAATAGCACATAAGAATTTTCAGGTTGGGTTTAAAAAAAAACAACATTGTCTTTGGATTACTCATTTCATGAATCATGTGGTCTAAAGAAGATATACTCCTTTCATTTCGTTAAAATGAACCATTTTCAAGATATTAGAGCTTAAACTTGTGCGTGACCTATTCCATGAAAATTAGAAAAAGAGCATAATAGGATGGTAGTTAATCCACGTAAATGAATTTTTCATTTTGAAAATCATTCCCAATCTCACTCTCGGTTGTTTAAGGGTCTCTAATCAGTTTTGAATAAACGTTTTGATTTGTGTATAAATATACAAAAAATTAAATTGCATAGTAGGTAGGTAACTACCACTTTAACACCATGTATCAGATACAGAAGCTCTTAGAAATAAAAACATATATTTTCGTTTATTTTGATTAGCTTTATATACATTCAGAGAACAGTTAGTGTGTTCACCGTTACGTCAGCGTGCATGACCACAAGCTCACCACTGAAGATGCCTGCCACAGTAGTAAGTGAACCGTCTGAAAAATGAAGGAGAAGACATCGACCACGGCCATCCAGCCTGGAAGCTTCATATTATCATATGTGTTTAATTGTTAAACAAACTTAAATTAAGGGTGTAGGGTAGCCCGTTTCTGCCCATGCTATTACATGTAAAATGATTTTACGTCCAGAGAAGCCAATTTTAAAGCCACTGCTCCAATTTTTTGATATGTTGTTCTGTATACACTGCACTGCATTGTGTATTTTTAATTTTTCCGTAAAATTTTTGCTATAAAGTGACTTTTGTTTTAGCATTTGCGTAATATGCGTATATTTCGGCTCATCAATAAAATTTTGAAAAAAATAAAACGCAGTGCCCTTGGAATTGAACACAAGAATGTGTAGACGTAAAATCAATTTTGTATGTAAAGTATTGTAGGAATTGAATCCAAAAAACATAAGAAAAATGCATAATTTCACATCCCACACAGGTAATTAACCGCCCTTAGTAATACCTAATTGCCTGACGTAAAGTAGATTTCATCCTATCCTGAGAGGTCTGCAAAGAACTTGACCCGAGGCGTTCTCTCATTGGTGAATGATAAGATTTATTGTACTTCACCCTAAATACATTGCAACATTTGGGCCCTATACGAAGAATAAGGTGCTTTAAATTGTTGTGAACCCAATTTCATATTGTGTACCTACATACGGCAATTGGACCGTTATTGATACGAGAGTAGTTTCGGGTAAATTTAATATTGCAGTAGTTCTAGCTATTCCATAAAAATATCTAATTGACTTATTATACTATTTGTAAAAACGTAAAAAACATTGACTGTATTGTACGGATTTTTTGGAGATAACTACACCGTTGTCTTTCCTACATATTAGTACATATTTTCTGTTTGTCCTATTTTTAAAGACATAGCTAAGAACCTTTGTATAACATGTTTTCAGGGTAGGTACCAAGCCGGCCTAATTTCATGTCTTCACAAGAATACAAAATATTAATTTGAACTGTTACCATTTGGCAACAGTTCTCACAGTTCTGTTGAATTATTTTCAATTTATTCTCACTCGCTTGTGATATTATAAACACATGTACAAGAAAACAATAGATTCTTGTCTACAACCCTTTTCTAACTGAAGTAATTATTGTCTTCCTTCTTCTTCTAATACATTGCGGATGATTTTCCCAGAAAGGATGAAATTCTACAAATCTTTTGAGCAGCATCAAATATCTGTATACTTTGAATATTATGAATGTGTCCGGGTATGCCACTTTATTTGACCCAAGGATTAGTGTAATAAAAGCCAGGTAGCCCCAGCTCGTATAGTATTTGTAAATGTTACATTACTGTTACCATTACTTCTTGCAATTTTACATGCTCTGCAGCAAACCTTATACCACTTTTGTAGTAATTTTGTAATGAGTTAAAATTACACTTGTCAGTCTCATATTAGTTGTTCGTTACAGCTCCTACATTACTGTCTTACTTTTTAATGTGCATTGAATTGCGCCGTTGACATTTTATACCCTCTTTTGTTTTGAAGCTCTACCTAACTTCATAATAATATTTATTACCTGAATTAAATTTTAGAATACATTGTCGATCTTTTGATCAGAGACATTACCGAATCGACTGAATCTTTTTGTCTCTGACGTTTTCATTTATTTGGCATACTAGTGTACTTGATTTGAGATACTTATTAAAATAGTCGATTCTGACATTCGATTTGTAATAGTCGCTGTTATCGGTGTCGGATTGGTTATTATAAACTATAACTACGAATATGATTTGCTAAAATTTAAATCTGACAGATGGAGGAAATAATCTGAAATATGTAATAATTTTAAATCTATTAAAAAGAATATGTCCCTATTTGTATAATTAAGACTCGTAAAGGGGCGGAAGCAGTTCTTTCGTCAGTAGTCAAGGATGCCATGTAGTTAATGAAAATTATTTTTTGGAAACATCATTTTGCATCCATTTTAACGAAAAACAATATTTTATTAAAGCAATTAAAAAAATTGTGTTAATAGCTGATATATTGAAAATAAACCTAACAATGTGTATTTGCTTATTTAGGAAAATATTATTCCCCAAAAATCCAAGTTTGAGACATATCCCAAAATACTTGCTCTCTTTAAAAATTCTGAATGCAAAACAATAATTACTGTCAAAAATATCTACATTTTCTTGTATCTACATACCTTAGCGTATTATTGAGAACTGAAGGAATTTAGGTTATTTAAAAGTTCACTACAGCTTTAAAATAAAAGATATTATAAAATCGGCGAATTACGGTTTAACTAACAACAAAAAGTGAGAGTAATGCGCAGACAGCAATTCTCCAGTATTAATAGTTATCGAGATACCCTGTAATTACAACGAAAATTGGACACCTTGTACCATAGATGAATTAGTTCATCTATGCTTGCACACAGATAAGCAATACTTGCAAGCATAAGTAAATCCGACTAGGAATTGGGGTTTTCAAAAAGTATTTCGCTGAACCTTGGAGTTTTTAAACCAAAATAAAATCATATATGTTATAATTTCTATAATTGTCGTACTTTATTTCTGTGGCAAGAACTTATTTGGATAATTATAGTTGATATCAATTCCACACTGCCTCATCTTTGAGCATATTAGACATCAATTTTTAGTTTTTAATAGTAACATTTCATATACCTACAAGTTGACTCTTTCAGGCCTATTAGTTTCTAAAATCGCCATCTCAATATGACCTTTAACCTCACGTCCCCACAGAAACAGTTTTATTAGAAAATAGTAAGGACTTCACAGTTATACTGGTATTTTACAGACAAACTCAGTCTGCCTGCTCTTTGAACGGCAGGATACAAATCGTACCCAAATAAGAAATACTCCGTTATAGCACATCCACCAGGCACACAAATTTATTACCCCAAACTAAGTGAGCGCAATAAATGCAGGTAGTCTTGGTGGGTGGACCCTAATATCTGAAGGTTTGTCTAAACCACTATTAGACCGAAATACGATGAAAATA
Source organism: Rhyzopertha dominica (assembly GCA_025024175.1). Lineage (NCBI taxonomy): Eukaryota > Metazoa > Arthropoda > Insecta > Coleoptera > Bostrichidae > Rhyzopertha > Rhyzopertha dominica. The sequence continues at coordinate 43,468,066 of QCXZ01000003.1, forward strand.
ACCGGTGGCGCTCCCTAGCGGAATTTGAGTTTCGGCTCTACCTACCCTACCCTCTTAACACTGAAGCGAAAACYCTTGTAATAAATATAGAAATTTGATCATTCAAATAAATTCTCCTTTCATAAGAAAAGTACAACAGTGAGTTAGGCATGTAAATGTGAAACTAAACATATGGATTGCATTAGAAAATATATACACAGGGCAGGACTTTGTTCCGAATATCTGAATAAAAAGTAAAACGCCATCGGCACGGCACTCTATGTAGAAGATTCTTTATTGTTGCAATCAGGGACACAGCATAGATGCATAGAGTATGAACATAAAGACAGACTGTACAATTGCCAAGATGTTCACAAAACACTAGGCAACAATACATAATAAACCGAATGCGGTAAAGTTTAAAATTCAGAAGCTGCACGTTGCAACTTGGTGCATGCGTGTTGATGCTACGAGTTCAGCAAGTGGTTTCGGCAATCCTGAATTGGAATGCTTGCCACCTGCTTGACACTTGCCACATGGCCAACTTTAAAGGTGGCCATGCTCAAGGGCAATCAAAAAAAGTCAGGCAAGTACGTAACAAAACGTAACAGTCCCTCTGAGAAGTTAGCAGTGAGATATGCCTTATTTAAAAACCTTAACGTCAATCGTTAGTATGTATTTGTAAGGGCTTTAGGATGGTTGGTAACTCAACAACCAACCAAATATTCATGTTTCAACAAATCGACTGCTAAAGTATCGGCAGCGGTCAGTTTCATTACAAAAACATCGAAACTAGTAAAAATTATTAAAACTTCGTTTGTAAGTGTATTTTAACGTTTGTAAGTCCAAAAAGAATGTCACATACATCTTTTCAAAATTGGAAGTCAGCAGTAAGCTTTATTCAAAAAATTCACAAAAAATTTGTACTTCTTTGAAATCGTTTGTAAGTGCACTTTTAGGATTAGTAAATCAATTTTCAGCTAACTAATTAATTCCGGCAGCAATTTCCTTTGAAACGACTTTGACATTACATACTTCAAATTGGACATTCTGTATGCCTTATTTTAAAAAATCGTTAATCGCTAGTATGTATTTATAAGTGCTTTGGGATGATTTGTAACTGAGCAACCACCCAAAAAATTTATACTTCTTTGAAAGTTTGTAGTGCCTTAGATTTGTAGTCATTTTAAACTGATTAATTAATTAATTCCTGCAGCGATTTTCCTTACTTCTCGGACATCACCGACCCACCGCATAAAATGAGCTAATGAACATATGACTTTCCAGATTTCCACCCCTCTTTGATTACCTCTGATTGGATTCTTGTGTTCGGAAGTTCAGATGCAGGCAAGCTACAAGTAGGTAACTTTCATGCTGAAAATTTTCGTTTTTCATAATTTTCTTGATATTTTTTAGTTTACGCTTTTTTGTCGTTTCAGAATAAAACTTTAACACAACCAAAATAGATGTGCCATCTAGTGGGAAATGGCAATAGTGCTTGCTGTAGTCGTTACCTCGCCACACTAATGGCGAACGGTGGTCTTTTGCAAGTTGCCACTTCCAACTGGGGATGTTTCGCGCCATTATTTTTAGTGTGATTTGTGAAGTTTTCTTATGTGCGTAATAATAAGTGTCTGTGCCGTTTGCTCATAGTTTAAATTAAATAATCATAAACAGTTGACCGCAGTATTCAACAAAATTTCTTTTGTGCAATGCCGCCTCGACTAAAACATATTGAAGTGGAAACTTCAAATCTTATTACGGTCGACGTATTATAGGTCCTTTGAAACAGTTTAACGCTGTTTCAGGACCAAATGGATCTGGCAAGGAAAACACAATCCATGAATGTATTCACTAAATTGCGTCTTATAATGAGTTTTTATAGGAAAGTCAAATTTAATGGATGCCATTAGTTTTGTTATGGCTGAACGTACACAGTATCTGCGGGTAAAAAACTCGGCGATCTCATACAAGGGGCTGCAGTTGGTAAACCAGTGTCAAAAAGGTAATTTAGTGTTTGGCTTATTTCTAATGGTAGACTAAATAATTTTATTTTTTAGTGCTTCGGTCGCAGCCGTTTTTTTACTTGAAGAAGGCCAAGAAATTCATTTACAGCTTTCTGGGCAAGGTTTTGCATCAGAGTATCGAATTAATAATAATGTGAGTGTATTTCTTTATTACTATAGAATTATATGTATGCTAGAAAATAGAAATTTAATGTGACATTTTCACTCTATACAAAGTCAAGTATTTATAATTAAAAAATGTACAACTTTTCAAGGCAAATTGAACACTGCAAACATTATTTTTTTATTAAGTTCAAAATTTCTACATATAAACATTAGGCTTGTTTCATTTCTATATTTTAAGTTAAAATCAACTTGGTAATTAGAACCTAAACCAATCACATATACCTTTAACGTGTTTGCATGGTTACTAGGTTGATTTTAGCTGTCAGCTTGAGCACAGAGATGAGAAGCTGACCCATTAACTTTTTCAAATGTCAACTAGTTACCATATCCCATAATACCTATACAGGGTTGTTCATTTAAAGTAATAAAGTTGATATCTACTTCGGGATTACTTGTTGTGATTAAAATTTAGGAAATAGGTGTTTTTAGTCAAGTTCAATCCAAAATAACGACTCATTATTTTTCAGATATCAACATCTGTTTGTGTTTTGATTTTGTCAAACTTTATTTCGTAAACATAAGAGAGAAATGATGACTGCAAAGCGCAATAGTTTTTCCACAAAAGAAAAAAATCAAAAACCAAGAAACTTAATCTGCCTTGTTTGATAAATTCAACCCTATATCATTTGGCATAAAAAACAAAATGGTCACAGTGATAAATATGATTATTTTACACATACATAAAATGACTAAAAAAATACATAAAGAAGTAGGCAAGCATATGTTGAAAGTCTGATTAGTCAATTTAAAGCTTGACCACACTTAGTCGACCCGTATGACACCAAAAAAAAATTGTTTGAGGGAATAATGTGGGTTATAAACCTGCCAGTACTTTATGTTCATTCCAACTGCAGTAAGTCTACAAATACAACTATTTATTAAGGTAATCTTTTTTTGTAATTGTAAAGAAATCATAAGTTGCATCGTCTTCATTTTCTAGTCTAAAACATTTTCACCAATACTAATAGGTATATTACCTGCATTCTTTAATTATTAACTTTTATAAAACAATAACATATGACGAAGGTTTGGGAGTCATAGTTATTATTCAATCCACAATTTTTCAATCTATATTAACATTTAATGAGGTTTCAAAAGTGACGCCTTGGTTGGAATTAGAAATGGGTTTTGTAGTTCATTTTGGTGAATACTTCGTACTGAATTAGTTCGAGAACTTTCCACCTCTAATTGCCATATTGCGGTACTTGTTAGATATGTTGGCTTTACTACCTTTTAGTAAGGCTCTTAAATATGCATATTCTAGAGCTCTACTTTTAGTAGTCATTAGGTCAACCAGCGGTGGCTTTACGAACTACGACGTAAGTTGGTGCGGTCTGTAAGTACAGCGACCTATATTGCCGATTGCCATGTCATTTGGTCATCTAGCGGTGTTTTTACAAGCTACGACGTAAGTTGGTACGATTGGGCCCAATGTGCATTTGTGCACAGTGGAATAAAATTACTTTAAATGATTAATCGGTCATATTCATTTTAGCTCAAAGATGTAGCCATCAAGAATTTCTTTAGCACTGTTATTTGTTTACTTTTAACGTATCTGGAACCACAAGTGTCACGTGGCCGGTGACGGGGCAACAACACAAATCCAACTGCCAACGCACTTGACACCTGTCAGTTTGGAGTCGCTGGTTTCTGTGTGCAAGTGTGATTCTCCGATTCCGACTCACTTCACTTAATGGCACATCATTCAAGATGACGAACCAGCAGCCTCAAATTCAACCGAAACGCGGAATTGTCAAGCAGGTAAGTGATTAATATTGAAGCCATAAGCAATTCTCACCTGTTACGCTTATATTTACATATTATAAAGAAGGTTTTTATTCATGATTCAATCGAAAACKACCGTCTGCAGCTTGCTCTGTTGGCATAAGACATATGGTGTTAATTACTTAAATATTTGCTGTATATCCCACACTATCTACGGTAGCTTTTTTTGAATGCAGAGTGTATTTAACAAGCTCTGTGWATAGTTATAAAATATCTTTTTCAAGATCTAATTTATATGCCATTAAAAATATTACCTAACCTACAATTATGAGTTGGCAGTCACATTGTCTTGACTTTGTAGATACTATCAGGGGACTCTGTAATAATCAGGGCCCCAACAGGAGCGCCTCCACCGGAGAAGCAACTCAATTTTTCTGGAATTGTTGCTCCGAAGTTGGCTAGACGTGCCACTGACTCGTAAGTTAGTTGAATGAACACCTCATGGACATGATAATTACTTGGTTTATCAATTTTAGTTCGGAAGAAACTAAAGATGAACCATGGGCTTGGGAAGCACGTGAATATTTACGTAAGAAACTTATTGGTGAAGAAGTTTGGTTTACTTCGGAGAAACCTGCCAACACCAACCGAGAATATGGAACGATTTATTTGGGAAAAGGTAAGAGTTTGTGTTTTAAGAGGAAACTGTTATTTCAAGGATGCTGTTACAGATTTTAACACGGCCGAGAACATCACAGAATCATTGGTTTCTGAAGGGCTAGTTACAGTGAGAAGAGAAGGGGTACGTCAAACACCGGAGGTTACAAAACTTACGGAACTTGAGGATGCTGCAAAATCTGCTGGGAAAGGAAAGTGGGGAAGCAGTCCTTCTTCGGTGAGTGTATGCTTATTTTTCAGTATAGGGTTTTCAAATTGACATTTTGATGTTCACATGAGAGGAAGTAGCTCTATATTGAAAAAATTCCATTAATTTAAAAAAGTTATTCATATTTTTTTTCAATTTTAGTGAATTTGTTTGTGGCATAAGAAATAAAAGTGCAGTGATTTATAACAGTATGTCCATAGAACACTAATCTTTTGTAAGTTATGTTATTACTTTCTTGAATCTGGAAACAAGTACTGATTGTGTTTTAACCACATTGTTCTGTTCCTCTTGTAAATTAAAGCATGCAGTAGCAAACAGTTACAGTTTTCCACTGTCATGTAAAAGTTCAGGATTCATAAGGTTTTAGTTGAGATTACGAAGATATCTGTGATATTGAACTTTTTCTCATTCTATCATCAGGCAGAACTGTTTTATCTTTCTGTGCTGAATGGGTCGCTCCCTGTTACGCTCAAGGAGTAGTATAGTAGTGATTAGAATGTATTTGGAACACTGAACTACTAGGAGAGCAGATTAACTCGAATTAAATTAAAGCGCTGGGTTTCCTTTTTAACACCTTTTTAGTTAGAAGGTACTTTCACAGAAGTGCATAATGTTTGTATAAAAACTTATAGAGTAATGGATCAGGATTCTTGACATAAAGAAAACAATGCCCTATTTTCTAGAGGGTTGTTTTGAATCAGAATTATGTTAGTCACCCCAATTATTTGTACAATTTTCTGCACAGTGGGATTAATTTACCTACACTAATTTACCAGAAAGCTTAGATTTTACCTCTACTCGTTCATATACTAAGGAATAATAAAATCTTAAAAATTCTCATTTATTGGAATGTTTTTCTGCTCTTCCAAATCTCCAAATACATTATTATTAAGGGATTCCACAAATTACAATACATTATTTAATAAAACATTTTGATTCACGGATACCATTTCCCCATTTAAAATTAAATTCACTACAATATTACATCTTTTGGATTCATTTGAAGTAATGAATTTCACAAAACTCAATTCAATGTTTAAATGTTAGTATAGATTAAGAGGCAATAAATCACATGAACACAGAACAGGAATTTAAACATCGCTCAAAGCTGTTYGGTAGCGCACCAGTTGAGCAGAACTTGTGAAACCTGTTACCAAGATATCGTGGAACAGAAAGCAATAAGTGTTCCCTGTTCTGATCTGCTGAACACATCCAATGTGTGGCACTGACATTAGGTGTAGCAAACTGCACTTTAAGGTGACAGAAGTGACCCTCAGCATATGGTGTCCAACCGATGTCAATGTAGTGAAAAAACTGTGACATGATTATCACTCAAAATTGGTAAACTTTAAATTCATTATTTGGAAGTTAGATAGTTAGATACATATATAGAAATGACTAACAAATAAAATATAAAACCATTGAGAGTTCCAGAGAATAACAAAATTATGAAACTTCCATGTGATACTGGCACATTCGAATTTTGTTTTAATCAGATTATTAATTTTTATGGATACTGACATAAAGTGTCATGTCCTAGCATCACATTTTGAACATGTCTATATACAAATTAATCGTGGAAGAGGGAAATAGGAGAGTGTTCCAACACAGTGCGAATAATCTTCTGAACACCCTCGAAATGAATTAATTTATGTTTTAATGTAAATCTGAGGGGACAGAAACTTACAAGTTATTGCAAGTTATTAAACAATAATAGTATATTATGATACAAGTGTATAAGAGGGCCTTTAAAGCACGCGCGACATATTTCAAAACACGACGCGCAGCGGAGTGTTTTGTAAGTCGCAAGGGCTTTAAAGGCCTCTTATTTATACACGCGTATCATACGCTATTTTTTATTACGAATGCATCATAAGCTCAAAAATGTTTTAAACATTAAACATTCTCTTTTACAATTTTGTAATTATTTTTAGTAGGCTTAAATCATAAAATGAAATATCTAAAAATACAAATTGTACAATCAATGTTTATTTAAAATAAGAGTATTATAGTTACTTACAATAAAGAAATGTTGTTTTTAAAAGTGTTCGTTCATTTTGATATGGGTACAAAAGGTATACCTAGTAATTTAAACGGCAGGTAAATATCTAGGTAATAAAAAAGTAGGCGCATCATAATCATCATTTTACACACGCTGCAGCATGCGATAATTGTTGATTATGATGCATGCGTAATAAAAATATTATTATTATTTTTTTAATAATCATAGCTGCTTATGCTTACTTCAGTTGACTAAGAAATTATATGCAATAGGTATTTGAAATTTTAAAAAAATGTGACTAGTACAAAACTGCTAAAAATGGGTACGTCAAACCAAATACACATTGAATGTTAAATGTAGATATATAATATATAAATATATTTTAAAGTGAGCGAATTAGGTAGATTTAACCATAGTTACATTCAAAAACATGTTAAATAGCGTATATCAATTTCGAGAAACATGTTTATTTCTATTCATTTGGTACAAAGTCACACTAATTTAGAAAGTTTAGCTTACATGTGTGGAACAGTAATGTCAATTACATTCTGCTTCACATTAAAAAAAAATATTTAACTAAAAAATGATGCATTAGCTGTAGGAAACATAACATTCACTTGCCTTTGTTTGGTCCGCAATATCAAAAATTTCAGAAATATAGAAGGCTTTTAATTTGGTGGTACATAATTTTTTTTGGGGCCACCCTGTATGAATGAAATAATTTTGAAGTTCTGTCAATTGATCTGCATACTTCCTGAACAAAAGATTTCAAATGCTCTTCTCTTTTTACTCCATATGACGTTTTTAACATTGAAATAGATACAGATACAGTACTTTATGAGAGGTACTATACCCCATGTTAACCAATTTATGAGAAATATGTCGGTTACAAGGCTGGTTATATGCCCTTGGTTTGATGAACAACGAAATGTCTATCAACAGTTGTTTTTACTAAATTTACTTTTTATAGGCTCATGTTCGAGATATAAAATGGTCAGTTGACAATGCAAAAACCTTTGTTGACAAGCAAAATCACAAACCGATTAAAGCAATCATCGAACACGTTCGTGATGGTTCGACTGTCCGAGCATTTTTGCTGCCTGACTTTTACCATATTACACTGATGATATCTGGAATAAGAGTAAGTTATAGTTTCGTCATTTACTTTAAATAAGAAAAACTATAATCTCCCAAATTCCAGTGCCCAGGATTCAAACTCGATGAAAAAGGAAAACCTGACCAAACCACAAAGGTTCCGTATGCTGAAGAGGCCCGTTATTTCGTAGAAGTTCGTCTTCTTCAAAGGGACGTGGAGATCATTCTTGAATCAGTTAACAACAGCAACTTTGTGGGCACGATTATTCATCCGAAAGGCAACATTGCCGAAGCCCTTCTTAAAGAAGGTGAGGTTTGATTTAATGTAAATAAAAATTCTCATCATTCTACTCTCAATCTGCTTTCAAAGCTTTACTAATTACTACGATATTTAGGTTTTGCACGTTGTGTCGACTGGTCGATAGCTTTCATGAAATCGGGTGCAGATAAGCTACGTGCTGCTGAAAAAATTGCCAAGGAAAAGCGACTGCGATTGTGGAAGGACTGGCAAAGTACTGCTCCGCAAATCACAGGGAAGGAGAAGGAGTTTAATGGAACTGTAGTTGAGGTTATTAATGGTGATGCTTTGAACATCAAACTCGCCAATGGACAAGTAAAGAAGATATTTTTATCGAGTATTAGACCGCCAAAGGAAGCTGGACGGTGAGTTCTATCATTTCTGTGAAATTGTTGTTATCGATGTAATCCTTTATATGTTGCTTTTTCTTCATTATTTATTGTTACATATACATATATTATATCTTTTCAGTTCCTTAATACTTTTGACAAAAATTTTTTTAGGTTTTTTAGGTTTTCAGAACTTATTCAGTTATTATCACATTTGTTTGTCCTGTTTAATGTCTTGAGAAAATAATTGATTTTGATACCATAAACACATATTTCATATGTCAAATATTTACAAAGGTTTATAATGTAATTGTAACAAAATATGTTCTTTATTTTCATACTGTTGTATTTGGTATTCCCATTAAAGACAGTGGTTATACATTTAAAAAAAAGAAGCAGTTGCTACTGCTAAATAATTCTTTATATGCAGATCTGTTTGCATCAGAAAACAAATATGTTTGCTAACAAAGGGCATCATTTTGTGATAAGGTTGTAAGTTACGTAAGATATGAAATGAACTGTCTCTTATGTACTTTATGAAAACCTTGTTTTTATCACTTTGTAATGAGTAGTATGAAATGTTAATGAAATGAAAGTAATAATGATTGCCAAGGCAGTGGAAAATTCTCTTGATACATATACATATCATTATATCTGAAATATATAGTTCTTTTATCTAACTAGTAATAAACCTAACTGACCGTAACACTTCACTTTTACTGCTAACTGATGCACATTAATTTTCATTTTTAGTTACAATCTCTCATTTTGCTTATGACTAAAAAGTAATAAATAAAAAGTATATAGAAAACTATTCTTTTTAAAGAATGCTTTTGTGTTTGCGCCCTAAAAAGTAGTAAATAAAAAAAATAAATATATAATATCTAATAAAATAAAGATAATTTTTTACAATTAAAAGCATTATCAGGTGTAAATATCAACATCTGAGAATGTGTTTGATTGTAAAACTTTTTTTATTTTATTATTTCCTGGATATTCAAATTTTTCTTATTTACTACTTTTTAGGACACCAACATAAACATTCTTTTTAAAAAATATTTTTATATACTTTTTATTTTTATCTGCAAGGAATATAGATATGGATATTTAGATCTAATTAGTTGCAAGAGCAATATAAAATTTTCATGTGCATGTTAGTTAGTTAGTTTTTTTTACCTTTTTTGTTTTATTTATTATATTATATTCCATGCTTATGTAATTTACTCATTATTTTATTTTTGTTACTCACCATGCGTCCTAGAGAATTCAAGACAGGAAATATAAATTCATTGCTTTATTTGAACCTCTACTTCTGTAGGGGACTGTTTAGATTAGTTTTTCTTTGCTTTATATTTCTTTATAGTGATTACAAGTATTTTGAAATGTCATTCTTAAAAAGGAGTAAGATGAATAAAATATGTTAGTAGAAAAATAGATGGCATTGCCATCTATTTTTCAACTAACATCGTACTAAGCCTTTGGTATATAGGCAAAACCAGTTCTATGCCGTGCTGTCTGCACTAGACCTAAACTGCACTGGATGAGTTATAATGATAGTGAAATACATCTATCTGCAGTTGATTGCGGGGAAGGCAGCATAGCAAAAAGCAAAGACATGCATTTTAATGAATATAATATATTGAACATGTCAGTTCTAATCAGTTATAAGTTTGAAAAGACTAGCCACACTTTAATAAAAAATTCTCTAAACCAAAAACGACATTAATATATTTAGTGCATGTCATTGTCCAATAAACAAGATTAGTCCATTCCTATTGCCAGCTACCTCTGTTTGCGGAGGTAACGTCGCAGCAGAGACAGATGACAGATTTGGCATGCGAAAGTGCACCCATTTTGTCTATGAATATTTTGCATTTTCACAAACTGAAGTTAAGAAGAATGTGTTGTTGTATATTTTTTTACTCTGTGGTTCGAGTTGTACAGTGTATAACGGATATCTGTTGTCAAAATTGTGAAAGTTCCAGCTCCACACATTAATGACTCGCAACGAATTTTACTAGGCAGTATTAAAAATGTTGAGAACCTATAAAGATATTATTGATTTAAACTTAGTAGTTGCAACTGGTGTACGGTCAGAAAATTTTAATTAAAATCAAAACAAAAATTAAAACCAGAAGCAATTCAAATATTAAACCTGCCACATTTAGAAAAGATTCCAAATGAAGAAATATTTCCAAATACCAGGTTTCAAAAGAACATTCTTCATATTTAAGTATCTTCTGAAGTTTATAAACCTAAAGTTTAATTTAATAAGATTAGTGCTGGATTTTTTCTATTACTTCAGTCGAACTGCTTTTTTTAAGAAATACATGGACAAAATTTGTTAAACGAACTGATGATCTGTCTTCACCAGCTGGAGACCTTGTCAGATTTCTATGGGCATTGCAGGATCTGTACCACGGAAAGTTGTTAAAACTTTTTCATAACATAATAGTGAAAAATGCAAACTTTAATTTAAAACATGAAGTCTAAAAGAATACTACAATATGAAAATTAAGAAAGACATGTCCCTATAGGGAGGTAACCTCATAATATATATTCACAACTATACAATTTTTTTAACAGAACAGTACTCACATATTATATGTTTATTCAAGGTTGTATTTCTCCTTCGTTTGATGCTTGTGGGATATGTAAATATTGAGTTATAGGACGGTTGCAGAAATACACTTTAAAGTTGAGTAATATCAAGATTAAAACCAGATAACAGGGCTGTATTTAAATGGAAAAAAATGTGACCATTGGAGTTCTCTTAAGTTGTGACCCATTATTGACCTTTCAATTAAGATATTATATGTTCATTTCTGTTAAAATAGCTTTTGAAATATGCTGAATTTATACAAGCAAGCTTTTATATATTTTTCTTTGTCTCAAAGTGGTGTGTGTGAAGTCTATCTTTTACTGGTAACTGCGATCTCTACCATGACATCATGTGTGTGTATACTTTTCTACTTTACCAAAATATCCAGCGTCAGCGCAAGCACGTTTTAATATTTCTCATGTTTGCTACATGAGGAACACACAATGGGGTAGTTGCATGCATTTTAAATCATAGTAAATAGTTGTTATAAATATCCGCCATGATCTATAACTACCAAACAAAAGAACTTTATGAAAAAAAAATTAATAATTAAAATATTTGTGAAATCAGTTATCTGATAAAGTTCAATCATGCGATTCCCTTACCTACAGCACTCTGCCGTTACCGGCTGCCAATACTGTTGTTCTGGTTTATGTTTTAGCTAAGCATTTGTGCATTATGATTTGTAGCAGTGTTTTTTATGTTCCATTCCGAATCCCGTATTTGTCAGGTCAGTAATTATGTATGTCGTAAACAATGTGTATACATTGTTCACTACGAAGCTGGGCTTCATGAAAGAACAATCCAGTGATTTATTAAAGATCACTTTGCACAGGCAAATTGTTGGTTAGACATTGTATACATTATATTGCTGCACATTGCTGACACAATATCTGTAATCCTTTCTTGTACTCATCAACTTGACACTTGTCAGTGACTAACAATAAGAAACATGAGAATATGTGTACATACCATAAAATAACACTTTAATAGAAAGAAAAGGCCAATGCTTCTATCCTGTCCCAACATCATTTTCACGATCGTACCATTTGTGCGTTGAAACTTGCGTAAATTAGCGCCAAATTTGAATATCTAGGATCATTATTTTCGTTATTAAAGGTGGTTTTTGCTAGATCATTCGAACTTTTCCAAATAAAATTTCATTGAATACAATGAAATTTAACTTGGAAAGGTGTTAACAACCTAACAAATATGATTATAAATGAAAGAACAAATAAAAGTTAAGTATATTAATACAGTTTTCGCATTAACTATAAACTAGTGAATAAATATTGATTGGAAATTTGTGTTGTGAACATAGTCCATTTGTAACAAGCAATGCAGACAATATCAAAAATATAAGAACAAATTAAAGAGCTAAATTAAAAACGGTCCTATTAATTTTTGATATTGCTTTAAGCAAAAGTATGCCTTATCATTCAAAAGTAGATTTACAATAAAAAACACACTCTAAACAATAGTACCAATAACTTGGAACAATAAAAATGACAAACAGTGTTAGTTATCATGGTTCACCTTCTTTATAACCAGTGTTGTTCAAAGTTTTTAAAATGTATTTAAATATTGTAGGTAAATATTAAGAAAAATGTAACTACTGAAATTGAATCACTAATACTACAGAAAAATTTAAATAAGTATTTAAATACATGAGAAGTAAATTAACTACATTTCCAACCACTTGTAGTTAAATACTTAACAGAAACGGTAACAATACAGTAAGCTGAAGTAACTAATGTAAACATTGACAAAACATTCTTAAAAATACGAGTGTAAGAGCATTTGAATATTCATATAACTGAAAGTGATTTTGTAAGAACAAAAATGAAGAGTTTAGATATGTAATAATAATAATTTGTTTTTAGGTTTTACAACTCCAATATTTAAACTATCTTCTTATCCACCAACCAGAAATGTAATTAGAAATCAAAGAACATACTAATAAGCTACACCAATTGCATCTTCTTTAAATACACTTTTTAAATTAATGAATGAAGAAGTAATTTACATTATTAGACCAGTAAATCAAGTATAACAGCCTGGGATGTAAGTTAGTAAGTTACAAGTTATGGGTTACAGTAATTATTTACCATTTTGATAATTTGCTACTACACATCAGCACATTAGGATTTATTCGTTATAATTGTTAAATACCCAATTCTGTAAAGATGTTCATGAGATAAATCCTTAAAGCTAGGATTGTTGATTGCTTGTTTCCACTTGCTGCACATGTCCCCTCTTTTGGGTTAGGAAACCTGAATATCGGCTTTTGTTTCAACTTACAACCTGGCACTGAGAAACGACCTTTGTCTGACTCCATTATAATCTGGCATTAATCAAATAATTAGTTTGCTACTTATTAATTGGTACTTACATTTACCGCTTGAACTGAAAATGTCCACGCCTAACTAGGTATTATACAAAAAAAGTGCATGCAGAAACAGCCTGAAATAATTTTTTATAAGTACCTATAATAATGTTTTTTCTCAATTCTACTTACCTGTTATTACAGCAGGTGACTATTAAACTAAAAATGATTCCACCATCAAAAACGTCTATAAAAACAATAAAAGTTCAAAACACAACAATAACCGTCACAAACAAAAACATGAAAATAGCGAGGACACAAGCGCAACACGCAATGGAACAACTGTCACCGGTGTCAGTTGTGGAATTTCAGTTGATATTGTCGTTCCCTATTTTCAAATTACCACTTGACTGTAATAAAATTATACACTGATTGTAAAATTATACACTGATTGGCGCCATCTGACGGTGGAAACATGTATAACCCCCCCCCCTTACCCACCATGCCATACTTTCAAAAGGGAAGACGTAGCGCCATAATATTGTTACAAAGCATTATAACAGCTTCAAATAAATATACAAATKCTTAACAGTATTTTTGTTTAATTCATATTTAGAGGACCAGATGAAGAAGGCAAAACTGCTCCAAGGCCCAAAGGCTTCCGACCATTGTACGACATTCCATTTATGTTTGAGGCGAGAGAGTTCCTGAGAAAAAAGCTCATCGATAAAAAAGTACATGTCGTCATTGATTACATCCAAGAGGCTAGAGACAGTTACCCTGAGAAAATCTGTGGTACAGTCACTATTGGGGGAACGTAAGTATTAATTATCATATATTATCAACATTAAGCGTTTCGGTAATATATAATAGGAGTTACTTTACAAAGGCCAATTGAAAAAATAATGTTCAAATATTTCACTGCTTATGTGAAAATGGAATTTATTACACAAATTATAACAGCATACTAGGCGTTCACGCATCCCACGACCTCTAGCTTGACTTCAAGAGGGCAGTTCTTAGCAAGCTTGTCCAGATAGATTGCTGTTTCAATATCCAGAACAAATCTTCATATAAAGAAGTTGCGACCTGAAAACCAGCCCAAAATTAAAAAAAGAATAAGTTATGTTGCGTCCGATAGGTCATATTGCTTACGTGATAAATTCATCAGATTCCCGGACCAATTTGTGTAAAAATTAAACAACGCTTATATGGTACTCGTGGAAACAGGTTGCTTAACTCTTACGAAAATTCAGTTATTTTTGCACTAGGACCCACCATTTAGGAGATATCGTCGATCAAATATTTTGAATATTTTTGTTTTCGTTATATCTTGAAAGAGGATGTTGATAGGATGGCACCGTTTTTCCGGAATACATTTTCACTTACTCGGCGTTCGCTCGTTAGATCTGAACATGGTCTGCCGACTGGAAAAATTACTGCACAAATTTCCTTAAAAAATCATCAAACTGCAACCATCCGGTAATGCCACATTCTAAACTGTTTGGTGGTTCACTCGTGTAGAATTACGGCGATCTCCAGCCTGTTTCCTTAAAGAATCATAAAATGGTCACAACACTGCGGAGGAGTAAACGCAAAACCAAAATACCTAAAACACTGATAATTAAACTCACCACCATTTTTTGTCAAAATCTATTGCACAATTTTAGTTCAACAAACTGTCATTAGTTGGCAACACAAATCCAAGGAACATCACCGAAACAACATTTTGATTTCTAAATATTTCCGAGTTTTGTTTCAAGCATTTTGGATAGAATTACACCAAATTACGTTCAAATTTGATTTCCTTAAGCCATTTTCATCATGTGTTAGTTCATTCGTTTAACTTTTTTTTCTTTTATTGCCTTGCTAGGTTTTACTTTTTAGTATTAGTTTGCTTCATTTTCATTCTTTTCCAGTGCTTGTCAACCCATGATTCTTGTGAAAGTAGAATCAAGACAGTGTTAGTGCCCTGACAACATATTCGAGCATCATCGGATGTTTTATTGTTCCCGTCACAAAGTACAATAAGCAATCGATTACATACCTTATTTTAAATTGTTGCCAATTATTCCTCATTGCTTGATCACAACGCAATCTCACTAACAGTAGTTTCCACAAAAAATGTTGCCTTCATTCCTCGTTCATAGATATGTAATTTACTTCAAAATATTTATCATATTCTACCAACCGCATGTTGACAAATACATAATCTATAAGCAACAAAATCTAACATAGCCTGGTATACTAATGTCATCTGTTATCAGAAGCTGAACTAAATTTTTGCGATACCTTTTGAACCCTTTTTTACAGGAATTAGTTGGGCTATCAGAGTTCTATGTATCTTTCCCGAAACTGACATAGTGGGTGTTCCTCCCATGCATTCTGGAATTGACCTGTCCGTTTCCTTAAACAAAGAAATCGTAAAACGGCTACAATCCAGCAACATTGCATGCACAAATTAAGGGGTAAAGCTCGAAATTGACATGCCAAGTGATTCACCCATGCATTTCGGGGAGTCACCAGTTGTTTTCCTAAAAGATTATAAAACTGCCACAATTCGGCAACGATGCGTACCGAAAACTCATTTATCTTAAACCTTAAAATACATACTCAGTTTTCGAGCCTCGATGGGGAAATTGTTCGAAAGGGGGTACTTGGCAGTGGACACTTCACTGGAGAAGTCTGTATTCAACAGGATGAGCAGAGCAAAATGGGTGTGTTGCCACCAAAAAAAAATGCATAAATATTAAATCCTGCGGAATTTGATTCTGTTAAAAGGTTCTATAGAAATTAAATATAATACATGAAAATAACCTTCAGAATGAAATACTTGATAAATAATCAAAATTATGCTATCAATTTAAGAGGAGGATAATACCTTTGAATATAGAATCAAAGATAAACATTGTGGGATTTTCATTTATATTCATTTTTTCTTCTCTAGGCGATTATATTAATGTTAAATGTGCAAAGGTAGATTTTTCTGAGTTTATCAAGTTGCGTGATAAGTTGTGATTAAAAAAGAAAATTAGGAATCATTGAAATACCTTTAAATGTAGTTCATATCAGCAGTTCAGTAGACCTACTTTAAGAAATTACGCAAATTATATAATGAAATGATCAAGAATTTTTTTATTTTGGACAACATGGATATATATATTTTTTTTTATATTTGACCGGCCACTCAACGCAGACCGATATTGAGTGAGGCAATGTAAAACACCCTTTTTATACATATTTTAAAAACTACCCGAACATTCTTCTCATAGTCATACTCGTATAATTACAAGTTCAAGGAATTTAGCTCCTTAAGTTCATTCAACCTGAGCCAATTCTTTAATGCAATTAGTAACTCAATTGAAAGTATTTGTAAGGAATAAATCACAATTTGCAAGCCAGTAGCATCTCTCATATTCTGAGTCTTAAAATTACGACCTAACTTCTTGCCATCATTGAACTCTGAGACCTGTAATTTTTGCAACCTGGGCTAAAGCAAGTTTTGTCCATGTTTCTGTAGAAACAGAAACCAATAGAAGTATTAAACCATAAAGTAATTTCAATAGTAGTAAAAAAAGTAACAATTTTTGCTTAAAGAAGAGAAAATGCTGGATTCTACATATTAAAAAGTCACTGAGTACCAAAAAAAAAGGCATGCAGACTGCAAGTGAAGTACCAACTGCTATGGCAGCCATAACGTTGCCGTGCACCTTACTTCTTCTATCTCATGGGGAAAGCACTTTTGGTTAATAAATAGCTATTCTCAGTAACATAAAAAGATGAGAACTAGAACTTAAATAGTAAGTTCCGACATTGATGAATAACTAGAAATATACAAATTTGACTTCAAACGAAAAGGAGCATACAAGCCAGCTATACAAATATTAATGATCAAATAAACAATTTAATAAATAAAAGTTATTAAATAGTAAAATTTAGTTTTGTTAGCCTAAACCTTTAATTAACTTTGAATTGCAATTTTTTTGCGAAAAAACTTAACTATAACAAAATCCACTTGGAATAAATAGATCAGTTTTCAGTTTTGAAGTGAATTACAAGCATATAATGGTGATTGCATTCAACAAACCAAAATAAAATCTGTCACAGCTTATTACATACAAGATATTTTAGGAATGTTGCTGAGACTTTGGTATCCAAGGGCCTGGCAACAGTGGTCAAATACCGTGCGGATGATGATCAACGTAGTTCTCACTATGATGAACTTCTTAGTGCTGAAATTAAAGCCTCAAAGTCAGTGAAAGGTATACATGGAAAAAAGGATCATGCAACTGTCAGAGTGAATGAAATCAACGTAAGTTGGTTTTCATTTCAGGTCATTGTCTGTATTGTACATCTGATGTTTGTTTTTAAGGATGCCGCGAGAGCAAAGCAATATCTTCAATCCTTTAAGAGAACAAAGATGGATGCTATTGTTGAATTCGTGGCAAGCGGTTCGAGATTGAGGTTATTTATACCGAAGGATTCCTGCTTGTGCGTTTTTCTACTTGGTAAGCAATAATTTCTCTCTAAACATTTATTGAACTAAGTCAAGAAGTAGGCATTTCTATAACATTGCTACAAATCATTTCATTCTTATATCAAAATTTAGTACATATGCTTTAGTCCATCTTTCACGGAAGTAAAAATTCACCTACCACTCTAAAACACATATAACCTTTTTGACAGCTGACAACATACTAAACATCCAATATGACTAACTATATGTAGATACTTTTCAGACATATTTACCACAATAATAACAAAAGTGTTGTATAAATCAGACTGATACCACCCGTGAAATTACAAAATTCCCATCCCTGACAGCATTTTCGCTGGGATTGTGACACAGATTTCACTGTTTTTTGATAACAAAAAGTTCATATCAATTTTAACAGTATCAGATAAATATATTTTCGGAAATAATGCTTTCTTTATCAAATACTGACAAAAAGTTATTAATCTGACATTTCAGTTACACCTGTAACTTTTGTCAAAGAAGGGAACCTCCAAAATTTGTCTGACACAAGTTCAAACGAAAATTTGACAGTAAATAAACTGATCACCAAGGAAGCGATGTACTAGCCGGATAAAAACTAAACTGAACATGTAGAAAGGAACTACCTACTAGATATACATMAACMTTTTGATAAAAGAAAACAAAATAGCCTTCAAAATATCTTCCAACTCATAGTTCCACCATCCCTAATATAGTTATTAGTGTCTAGAAATTTCTATAGCTTTTTTTATTGGACTTCCGTAATAATATGTTTTTGTGCCTAAAATGTTTGTTTTATCAAAATCAATAATTTGTTTAATTAAATACAAGTGTTCAGCTAGAAAGATTTATCTTCTGTTGCAGCCTAGTAGCATGTATATGTTCTTTCAAATGTGTCCCTACTTTTCTTTTAGTGTGATGTATGTAATACCTACTTGCCGCAACAACAAGTAATTTTGTAAACACCTCCACTTTCTAAATTTACTTCTTCTTTAGTAGAATTAAAATTTTATTTAAATTATTATATGTACTGTCAACACCTGAAATATCATGCTTTTTAAGTATCTTCTTTAATTTTTACATAATCAACTTTATTTTTCTTTGTGGTGATTCTTGATTTGGACGAGTACTTTTATTAAAAATTGGTCTTATTGCTATAACGATTTCTTATTAGCGCTGATTTAAGATTATATATTTCTTCTAAAGAACTTTCATCTGAAATTGTTGAGCTATAGCAAATAACAACCTTATTCTCTTAAGTAGCAGAGTTGTGAGATGTGGCATGAAAATATCTTTCTGTGTGTGTTGGTTTACTGTAAATTTTGTGTCCTAACTGACAAGTGTTTACTCAGTAAATTTGGATATCCAAGAAAAGCAAACTACCATTGTAAATGTTATATTAGGATTTTGATTAATTAAATGATTTATATACCTAGCTAACACTTCTATACCATGAGGCCCAATCACAAAACTATCATCTACATACCTATTCTATGGCTTGCTGATTTATTTACTCTCAGAATTTTATTTGAAGTTGTGTCAGACAATTTTCGGTGGTTCTCTTCTTTGACAAAGATTACAGGTGTAATCGAAACCTCAAATAATTTTTTGTCAGTGTTTGATAGTGACATCATATTTTTCCAAAAACATAATTATTTGATATGATGAACGCTGAAAGTATTCACCCTTGTAAAATTAATGGTAGTTTAGTAAATTGAAATACTGATAAAATATACATATAATTAACAGCTGGAATTAACTGCCCTCGTGGAGCCAGGCCTGCCATGGGCACGGCCCCTGCAGCTGAAGCTGAGCCTTTTGGGGAGGAGGCATTGGCCTTCACAAAAGACCGTTGCCTCCAGCGAGAAGTGAGTGTCCAAGTAGAATCTGTCGACAAAGCAGGCAACTTCATTGGTTGGCTCTTCATTAATAACACGAACTTGTCAGTTGCACTTGTTGAAGAAGGCTATGCTACTGTTCATCCTACTGCTGAGAAAAGTGAATACTATAAGCAATTAAAGAATGCAGAAGACGGAGCGAAACAGAAAAAGTTGAGGGTATGGGAGAATTATGAAGAAGAGAAGGAAGAAGCCCAGTTAATTGAAGAGGAAAAAGTGGTGAGAATATTAATATAAGTGTTTACTGCACTTTTAATATAAATCTTGATCAAAATAGTAATTTTCATACACTACGTTAAATTTGTATAGATACTTATGGACCTCGTTTTTGATTCCAGACTTCAGACAAGAAACTTGAAGAAGTGATTGTCACTGAAATAACACCAGAGGGAACTGTTTTCGTACAAAACGTCCAGCAGGGTCCAAAGGCAGAAGCTGTCATCAGCAAGCTGCATCAGGAGTTCCAGTCGAATCCCCCCACACCGGGAACATACAAACCCAAACGTGGTGATATCTGCGCAGCTAAATATACTGTTGATGGGGAGTGGTACAGGGCCAAGGTTGAAAAAGTGCAGGGCAACGACGTTTCCGTGTTGTACATCGATTATGGCAACAGAGAGGTAATGATTAGCTCATTTATATTTTTTATTCTATTTACATGGTATTCCTTAACTAAATGTCGTGGCCTCCACAGGTTAGTTTTGTTGGATACCTCACCGCATCTGCTACTGTTTGGTGCCACTCCATGGTGCAGATAGAACAATTTTTTACAGCGTGTTGATTAAAGATGTCGAATTAAACAAAAAAGTACTAAGGTACTACTACTGTATAGTCATTTGTTTTTTGAGATATCTGATGTTAAATAATTTCTGTTCACAAACTTGTATTAGATATCTCGGTCAGTTGATGTTCAATTATTTTTTTGTAAACACAACAAAATTATTCTCAATAATTAATAGAACTATCCCATTTAAACCACTAGTCTATGATGTGAAATGAAAAAATTAGCTATTGCTGGCTGTTTCTTGAACAACAATTTTTTAACATCATTTATTTCAGAAACAAATGACTGTGGTTAGTACTATTTTTGTTTAAATCGACACCCTTAATCGAATGCACTATAAAAAAAATGGAGTCATTCTATTTAAAATAAGAAACTTGTAGCTTATAGTCTATATCTCGGTCAGTTGATGTTCAACTGTTTTTTGTAAACACTACAAAATTCTCAAAAATTCATGAAACTTCCCCCTTTAAACCACTTGTCTATGATGTCAGATACTAAAGTTAGCTATGGTAGACTGTTACCGTGAACACCCTGTATTGCAAAAACTTAAAAAGGGTGGCTTCCTGATATCATTGAGCTGATGGAAAAGAGAAACTGATTTCAGAACACTGAACAGGATGAACAACCCTCTTTTTTATTTGTTAATTTGGTATCTATCTGTCAATGGATAGTGAGATCTTCTGGATTCCTAAGCATTGGATAGACCTCGACTTTTCACTAGATTGTAGGTTATGGTCTGTCGGCATACCCAAACAACTTTCTTTTGGCTAGGGTCACGATGGTGCAGACCCCTAGAGTAAGAATGCTCATTTTTTATTTAAAAAATTGATATATTGCATCATGGATATCATTGAACATAATTGTTTATGTTAAGCTGATTATTATGCATTTGATTAAGGCTATAACAACTTGTACCATAGTACCCAAACATGCAAAAATTCTATTTTCTTTATGGTGTTGTTGAACATTATTTTTGATGCGGACTATAATGGTAGATGGCAAATTTGCTTCGAGACTATGATAAACATGCACCACGGTACCTAAATGTCACTGATCTCTAAATAACTGGATGTCGCTTACATACCAAAGCGCATGTAAATTATTTGTGATAGATTTAAGCCACCTTAGTGCTTCTAGCCGCTGGTCCTTGTACTAAAATTTTGACAAAGGTTCGCTTCTGCGATTAATGATTGACTGTTAAAATCGTGAATTCATCACCTGTCTGCAGATTTCCAAAAGATGATCGTTGTAGTGTTTGAGTGAGAAACATGTGCCGTACAAACTGGATGTTACATTTACTCATAACCATATTATATAATTAAGGATCTAACCGAAAATTTGAACGCGCCGTACGATTACCAGCGGCATGGTAGCGCAAAGGGTTTCTACTTATCACAGTTTTGAATGACTTATGCGACATCCAGTTATTTAGAGATCAGTGCTAAAGGTGCAAAAATTCAATTTGCTACATGGGTGTCATTCAAAGTGATTTGTAACGCTGAGTATGATAGTCACGCAAAATTTGAATTAAGCTTATGAAGAGGATGCYCCATGGAACCAGTACCGAATGGCTGCTGTTACTATTTCTGCCATCTGCTACTGGTTACTGTTACTTTTTCTGCTACATGTTACTGTTACTATTTCTGCTACATGTTCCTTGCTACTGTTACAGTTGCTATAACTGCTACTAGCTACTGTTTCTGTTACTAGCCAGTGGTACTAATTCTGCTACTGGTTACTGTTTCTGTACTCCTACTAGCTACTGTTACTATTTCTGCTACTGGCTGCTGTTATTGCTTCTGCTGCTACTAAAGGGACGTGCACGCCCCCGCGTTCAGAGCCCTCTGGTGGATAGAACAAATAAATGTGGGGTTTAAATACAAATTAAATCGTATGTAAAGTGACATGGCAAAATCGAGTGTTTATGCAAAATGAACGAAATAATAATCAAATATTGTTTTGGTCGTATTTTTTATAACGTCAGACCATCATAGGTACTAAAGTAACTACTAATAATAATATTCTCGAAGGTGCACTGTTTGTTAAATATGTCGAAATCATCATATTGAATAGCTTACAAATAAGCTGGTTTTTGCTTGTACTTTGTTTCACACTATTTATCGAATAATTTGCCAATGGTTTCGACCGGAGAGTAATTTTCAAGAAAAGTTTCTTAATTGTAGAATTATTCAAATAATAGTGTGAAACAAAAAAAACAGCTTGTTATAAGCTATTCAATATCTTGACTTATAACAATTATTACAAATTTAGTCTTCCATCTTCATGCAACTGCAAAGAATGGATATCTATGTATAAGCTGGTACAAAACGACTTAACATGCAAGATACGCGAAGGCAGATCTCGTTTCGAAGATCGTCAACTATCGCGTAGTACCGAACGAGTGCTAAACCATCCTGAAAACATCCTGTTACCCTGATACTTTTATTCATGCTCCACGTGAATGGGCATTTGATGAAGGGATGAAATCTATTAAGAAATTCCAAGCGAAAGTGACAATGATTTTTGTTCAAGCATTAAGCTGTAGCCGACAGACGAACGCCCCACACTACATTTTGTTCTTCTGCGCAACCATCTCTCGCGGGTCAAGTCGTTTTGTACTAGGTATACCTATATACGTACTACAGAACACATAACACAATATCTATTTACTTTTTTCTATTGATGGCATTAATCCATCGTTCTTTTCGTTCAGCTTCCCAAACCTGTCCAGGAAATTGATAAAAGCATATGTTTTTGCTGCCACACGAGTTCTCAGTATTATTACAGTCCACAACACTATTTCTTTGAGATTTAGGCGTTTTTCAATGTATTACACACTTCCCACACAAAATATTAAAGCAAATGTAAACCGATGGAATTCGTGATTGTCATGCTGTGTAATATGTATACCTCAATCTTGCCTTATTTCACCACCGGTGGCGCTACTAGTCAACCTGCATGCTCCCTACTGGCTAATGTTGCTGCTTCTGCTACTGCTACTGGCTACAATTACTGCTACTAGCTAATGTCACTACCGCTACTCTTACTGTTCCTAAAATTGACATTCAATACTGATCTATGACCAATGTGTTGCACTGGCAACACCCATATATTATATGGGTTTTGTTTTATTTTTCCTTATAACTGTAATGATATTTTAAATATTAAGCTAAAATGGCATTATCAGTATAATTTTTCTCATTTACTTCACTGCGGTGAATATCACAACCACTCCTAAGTTTTTACAATGTAATGCACATTACGATTCAATGATTTTACGCAGATTTCATCTGAACATTTTTAAAGGTTAGGAGTTAATTAGGGTAGCAGTTCTTGAAACATGCAGAAATGTTTTCGGATTAAAACACCCACAATTTTAAAATGAATTTTTTGATTTGAATTTTTCTGAATGCTTATGTGCAGAGAATACAAGAAACTTCAAGTAAAATGTCACATGACCCCAGTTGCTATTTTCAAGTTGGTAGTGACTGTGATACAAACTTAGATTTTGAGGAAAACATATCACGCATAAAAGGAAGGAAGTAAAATGCCTATCATTTACTGCTTTAAACAGGTTTAGTACTTTTAAATTGACATCGCTTGTAACATGATATCTTTCAAACTGTGATACGACAAATTTTTATACATAGACAGACTAGAAAGGAAGTTAATGTTGCATTGTCATCCTGTTCTAAACTATATTTAAATCGTTGAAAGTTTAACTATAATAATGGAAATTTTCCCCTTTAAGAAAATTATTACAATGAATTGTTGATTAAGACAGAAGGATGAAGGCATATTGTTGTAATTTAGACAGTAATTGACATTTCCTTTTACATAACAGTACATTTGTACAGTTCTTTTTAAACATTAAATAAATTTAGGTAAGTACTACTTAAACCTTTCACTGAATTTTACTGACTCTCATCAAGCGCACTTCTGACATTCTACCAGCTGCAATGGCTTGTCAAGGAATGCTTGGTAAAGTGATTTTAATTAAAAATATTGGAGAAGTGCAAATTTCTGGAAATCGGTTGGTAACAAGATGCCAAAACCTATTATCAAAAGAAAGGAAATTTAATTTAGCCCCAGACTATGTAAAAAGTCGTATATTTTGTTTAAACAAATTGACTTATGAGGTTTTGAATTATATCATGTTGTAAACGATGTATTTATTTCAGTTTAAAAGTAATAAACCACTTTAAAGATGTAAATGATAGGCCATTTCCTTCATTTATTATACAGGGAAAGTGCAGTCTTATGGATGCCTTAATTTCGATGAAATTTAAAATGGCAGAGAGCACTGCAGATGACCATTTTTTGATTTAACGCTTATTTTTTCGAAACTATGTTTTGGGGATATGATAATTAGACAAGATGACCTTAGAACTCAACGAGGACTTTTAAAATGACAAAACCGGTGTGCATTTTTTGTAAAACTGGAATTGTGCCGTCTTCAAAAATATTTGATGTCATACAGCACAAAAATTTGGATAACATTTGTATAAAACAGTTTTTTGTATTTTCAACATTTATTGAGTTCTGAAAGAAATATGTTCACTTTGCTCACCCTATACAGAACAAATGGTAACCCCATATCTGACGATTTTCCCCTTGTGTAGGTTCTAAATTCATCCCGTTTGGCTACACTTCCTTCATCATGCACTGCCGAAAAACCATTTGCAACAGAATATTCTCTTGCGTACGTTACTTTCCCCAAGGATCAAGAATACCTCGATCTGGCATTGAAGTTTTTGCGAGAGGATTTAGCTTCGAAGAAGGTTTTCTTGAGTGTTGAATACCGACCACAGGGTGCCCCACCAGCTGCCCGTTTTCTGACAGAACCTCCTGAGCAGCATGACATCGTTAAAAACCTTGTGGCAGATGGATTGTTGATTGTTGACACGAAGCGAGAAAGAATAGCAGGAAAGCTGGTAAGTTTTAGATTAGTTACTGATAAGACTCATAAAATTACAATAGTCATTGAAGTCTAAAAGAAAACTTCTACTTCCATATTTTTCAATCCAGAATTGAAGCATCGGCTGGTAAAATGTAAGGCACAAAATTTCAGGTACCAAGTTTTTTCCACTAAAGCCTTCATTATTACTATATAGGTAACCGAGGTATGGTTGATCACATATCTTACTGAAATATAGTGTTATTTTAACTTAAATATTTGGCGATTTTGACTGTTAATATTGAATAACATTGTGAGGTTCACTGGTGTGTAGCAAACGGCTGTAAACTTAACGGAAAGTAAACAACTTTTTTTTGGATTGCCCAAGGAACATGTTGAAAAAATAACAGAAATAATGGATCATATCTTTGAACATACAATAACATCACAAACATTGTAACTAGCGACTTCAATGCATATTTCAACAGCGTTAAGTAACAAATGTGTCCTGGAGATAACAGACTATTTCATAACCTATGGTATTCAGAAGACGGTATACACCTAAATCAACACGACAGCGGAACAAAAACATGTATTGATAACATCTTTAGCAGCACCCAACAACATAGAGCTTGTACAATGGGTTTCATAATCTCAGATCATTTCATTCATAGACTTCTTGATGAGGTTAAATATGATAGCCATGGAAATGGTTGTGCTTCAGAATTTGTTGAACAGTGCCTTCACTCAAACCAAGTGGTTTTTTGGTAACAGATAATAGCGCAGCTAGTTGATGTTTGCCATTTATACTGATTTGTTTCCCACTGATTTTGGATAGTTCACACTGTTTGTACAAATCTATCTAATGAGTTTTGCAGGCATCTTTTATCTGATGTTGTTCTGGGTATCATTGCTGTGTAAACTCAACTTACCAAAAAATGATCTTTTACATTCTCCTAATATGAAAATCACTTGGACAAGCTCTTCTCGATTGTACTTGATAAAAAATAGTACTGTACACAGCTCAAGGAAGTAATAAATAACACAAAGCTAACAATGTTTGAACTTCTAAGGTCAAGATCGCATTTTGTCACTTTTATAAAATCTGTTGTTAATATTTGTTTTTAAAAGCTATCATTCAATAACTTGGCTTTTATTAGGATAAAAATAAATAAGGATTCCAATTAAAAATAAGAAAAATCAAAAAGCTTTCAAGTATAAATTTTTTATAGTAACTTGTGACAACCTGTAATAATTCAAAGCATAATATAAAAATATTCCGTATTGTAATTAATTTTTGTCCTTCAGATTGCGGAATACAAGGCTGCCCAAGATGAAGCAAAGAAAAAGCATCTCTACATTTGGGAGTATGGAGACATAACTGAAGATGATGCTAAAGAGTTTGGTTTGTCTCGTTAAGGGACCAAGAACCAACACCGCATGAAGTCTACCCGCCTAACAGTTTCCACCTAGCGTAAATTTGTCCGTTCAGTAATATGTATTATGTGTTGAATCGATTATTAAAAATGCAAATTGATAAATTATGTAAGTAATGTGAACAAATTTTCATCTGACTATTGATTTACTATAGTCACTTCTTTTTTATACATTTTATTCAAATTGTTTTAAATGAGGTTAACCAAGCTGTTGTCTATTTTTTTTTGGTTGTTAAGCAATTTTTGACAAGATGGTGGTATTCTATATATATATTGTAGGGAATGGTTTTTATCAAATAAATAATTATTCTCACCTTTGTCGTTTGTTTATCCACTGGAACTCAAATATTATAAAAACAGTGCACCTGTTCTAAACACTGACTAGAAATAATGTCTTTAGCTTTCTTGGATTCTTACAGTAACAGCTTCCGAAGAACACATGATCCAACAGATTAAAATTCCAAATACATTTTTCGAAACTATTTTTGCTCTATTAAAAAAATGCAATTTACAGTTGCCACACTTACATCAAACACCCTGTAAAACAAAAGTTTTCCCAGCTCCCCTAAGCAAGACACAGGAATCAAACATTTGCATTAAATTCTAAGAGTTTTTGTTCGTAATGTGTTCCAGTGTTACATTCTTTTGTTCGATGTTACTATTGTTATTATCAACTATTGTGGTATAGAAAATCACTTGGCGACAGAAACTACCTTCAAGGCATACCGGTTTACCAAATATGTGAGGAAAGCATTACCAACAAGAACACAAAAACCTTGGCAAGAGAAATAAGAAAAAAAGAAAGTTGCAAACCGCATTAGACAAAAGCAGCTACACCAAGTTCGAAAGGAGGTTGAAAGAAACCTTTCAAGAAGAACTGGAACGATAAGGTTCCAGGGAAAGAAAAATCATATTGACAACATAAAGGAGTGTAAGACAAAGATGACAATGCGATAATACTGTACAGAAATGTGGAAATTATGGAAACAAACCCAGCCACAAAAAATTGGCGTGACCGTAAAGAATATCGGATGGAGCAACATCACCTCACCTATAGCTGATAAATGCATACCTCAACTTCATCACGAAAGCAATTTCAACAAGATACAAGAATCATAATTGCAACTTAAAAAAAGACAAGTAAGACAAATAATGCAGAGGAGTTAAGCCAACACCAAATACGAGAAACATCTAAGGAAAGCATTTAGTGGTCGAGTTCACAGATTCCTGTGAATTAGTGTTTGTTGTTTTTAGCACATTTTTCCTCAAAGGTTGGATAAGAAATACTGTTTGCCTCTGAGTCCCTAAATTAATTTGCCCCAACGATGATACCTTATTAAATCCGGGTGTGCCCTAAGTTCTTTTTTAGTGCTCCTTATCAGTTCTTGTAATATGACATCTGTTTCTTCAATGTCGCCATAATGGGCTATTCTCCTCTGTGGTATTACCGTAGTTAAAAAATCATGGCCTGCTTAGATCAGATATATAATCGTAAACCTCCATTTACATTTCATAGACTGCCAATCTCTTTTTTTGTTAACATGGACCCCTGGCAGGTAATCTTCGACCCCTGGGGGTCAATAACGACCACTTTGAGAATCAAGGGTTTAAACGTTTTAAAGAACTGAAACGAAGATGATCCATGCCCTGGACGGTCCTCTTCAAAAACAAAAAAATATTGATAAAATTGGTAAATTAATCCGTGAATATCGTGGACTTGCTGAAATAACAGGAATCTATAAAAAACATGTTCGCCAGATGTCAAAACTCCTTACTCATGAGCAAAAGGAATCAAGAATGAACATTTGCAGCCAGGGTGAGCAAATCCAAATTCAAAGTGATGATGGTCTTTTTTGATGTTCAAGGCATTGTTTACGTTCACCTGAGGGTCAGACGGTCAATCAATATTATTACATTGAGGTTCTTACGGCCCTTCATGAGCGTGTGAGAAAACAAAGACCCGATTTGTGGAAGACCAAATCATGAAAAATTCATCAGGACAATGCGCTGGTCTGTTCTGCATTGTCTCTTAAGGGTATTTTTGCAAAACACGGCATTACTGTGTTGGTACATCCACCATATTCACCAGACCTTACCCTCTATGAATTTTTTACAAAATTAGAAAGTGTGGAAGCTGTTAAGGCAAAAACAACAAAGGTTCTGAAACAGCTGACAGAAGCAAACTTCCAGCATTACTTTCAACACAAAAGTCCTATGGAGTGGTGTAGAGATCACCAAGGGGAGTACACTGAAGGCGAAAAAATTGCTACTGTAATTGGTAACTAATAAAAAAGTATTATGAGAGCAGTTCGGTTATGTAATAGCCACACCTCATAGATTTACTTTCTTTCCTTGTATTGCTGTTATCTAGAAATTCTTATTTTTTACATGGTCGTTATTAACAATAAATCCTTGGCTTGAATTCTATTCAACTTTTCCATTCGGTATCCCAGCAAACTTGATTACCACACCAACAGTATGTGGCCAGGTGTACCGTGCAGCATTGTTTATTTTGCTACTTGTAGGAATTCCTACTTGCATTTTTTTATTTTCGGTAACAATGTCTCTTCTGTGGTTCTTTTTTAAGTTCTCTAGTACTGGGTTTATTAAACATCAAATTTCATGTGTGTGTGAAACATAACGTGTGTAATTCTCATTCAGCCAAGGATTCCAGGGTCCTCACTTTAATAAAATTTGATTTTTATTAATGTAGTCTTGTGAGCTAGACTGAGGAGCCAGAGATATTTTGTTTTATTATCTGACTCGAGTATTGATTCTACATTAACTTGGTAGAAAAAAGATGTGTCAGGATAGAATCTGTTCTTTTCAAATATCATTCTGTCATTTTTATTAGCAAATGAAACAAATATGAACCAGCAGAAGGATTGCTAATATATTCTTTTATAGTGCATAGAAACTGAATTCCTATGTGCTCCTGACTTGTTTATTGGGTACAGAACAATAAAGGTTTTTGTAAGAAAGGGTGTTATAATTTAGTCTTGCAAGAGTGGTGTATGTGCAGAGTATAAATTTTCAAATAAAAAATCGGATTAGGATAATTTATGGATCATCGAAATCCCAAGTAATGGTCCATCGTCCACCTGTTGTAGAATATAGTATAGGGCTAAAATATATAAATATATTTTGTTTAGTATCTTTACACAGGGTGTTTACAGTAACAGTCTACAATACATAACTTATTTATTTGACGTTGTAGACTAGTGACTTAAAGGAGGAAGTTTTATGCATTTTTGAGAGGGATTTTGTGGTAGTTCTCGACAGAGATGAGTGGAAGATGCCGTA
>QCXZ01000003.1:43498412-43624981 GCA_025024175.1 Rhyzopertha dominica
CAGTTCTTTTTAAACATTAAATAAATTTAGGTAAGTACTACTTAAACCTTTCACTGAATTTTACTGACTCTCATCAAGCGCACTTCTGACATTCTACCAGCTGCAATGGCTTGTCAAGGAATGCTTGGTAAAGTGATTTTAATTAAAAATATTGGAGAAGTGCAAATTTCTGGAAATCGGTTGGTAACAAGATGCCAAAACCTATTATCAAAAGAAAGGAAATTTAATTTAGCCCCAGACTATGTAAAAAGTCGTATATTTTGTTTAAACAAATTGACTTATGAGGTTTTGAATTATATCATGCTGTAAACGATGTATTTATTTTCAGTTTAAAAAGTAATAAACACTTTAAAGATGTAAAATGATAGGCATTTCCTTCATTTATTATACAGGGAAAGTGCAGTCTTATGGATGCCTTAATTTCGATGAAATTTAAAATGGCAGAGAGCACTGCAAGATGACCATTTTTTGATTTAGCGCTTATTTTTTTTGAAACTATGTTTTGGGGATATGATAATTAGACAAGATGACCTTAGAACTCAACGAGGACTTTTAAAATGACAAACCGGTGTGCATTTTTTGTAAAACTGGAATTGTGCCGTCTTCAAAAAAATATTTGATGTCAATACAGACAAAAGATTTGGATAACATTTGTATAAAACAGTTTTTTGTATTTTCAACATTTATTGAGTTCTGAAAGAAATATGTTCACTTTGCTCACCCTATACAGAACAACATGGTAACCCATATCTGACGATTTTCCCCTTGTGTAGGTTCTAAATTCATCCGTTTGGCTACACTTCCATTCATCATGCACTGCCGAAAAACCATTTGCAACAGAATATTCTCTTGCGTACGTTACTTTCCCCAAGGATCAAGAATACCTCGATCTGGCATTGAAGGTTTTTGCGAGAGGATTTAGCTTCGAAGAAGGTTTTCTTGAGTGTTGAAATACCGACCACAGGGTGCCCCACCAGCTGCCCGTTTTCTGACAGAAACCTCCTGAGCAGCATGACATCGTTAAAAACCTTGTGGCAGATGGATTGGTTGAATTGTTGACACGAAGCGAGAAAGAATAGCAGGAAAGCTGGTAAGTTTTAGATTAGTTACTGATAAGACTCATAAAATTACAATAGTCATTTGAAGTCTAAAAGAAAACTTCTAACTTCCATATTTTTCAATCCAGAATTGAAGCATCGGCTGGTAAAATGTAAGGCACAAAATTTCAGGTACCAAGTTTTTTTCCACTAAAGCCTTCATTATTTACTATATACGGTAACCGAGGTATGGTTGATCACATATCTTACTGAAATATAGTGTTATTTTAACTTAAATATTTGGCGATTTTGACTGTTAATATTGAATAACATTGTGAGGTTCACTGGTGTGTAGCAAACGGCTGTAAACTTAACGGAAAGTAAACAACTTTTTTTTGGATTGCCCAAGGAACATGTTGAAAAAATAACAGAAATAATGGATCATATCTTTGAACATACAATAACATCACAAACATTGTAACTAGCGACTTCAATGCATATTTCAACAGCGTTAAGTAACAAATGTGTCCTGGAGATAACAGACTATTTCATAACCTATGGTATTCAGAAGACGGTATACACCTAAATCAACACGACAGCGGAACAAAAACATGTATTGATAACATCTTTAGCAGCACCCAACAACATAGAGCTTGTACAATGGGTTTCATAATCTCAGATCATTTCATTCATAGACTTCTTGATGAGGTTAAATATGATAGCCATGGAAATGGTTGTGCTTCAGAATTTGTTGAACAGTGCCTTCACTCAAACCAAGTGGTTTTTTGGTAACAGATAATAGCGCAGCCAGTTGATGTTTGCCATTTATACTGATTTGTTTCCCACTGATTTTGGATAGTTCACACTGTTTGTACAAAGTCTATCTAATGAGTTTTGCAGGCATCTTTTATCTGATGTTGTTCTGGGGTATCATTGCTGTGTAAAACTCAACTTACCAAAAAATGATCTTTTACATTCTCCTAATATGAAAATCACTTGGACAAGCTCTTCTGCGATTGTACTTGATAAAAAATAGTACTGTACACAGCTCAAGGAAGTAATAAATAACACAAAGCTAACAATGTTTGAACTTCTAAGGTCAAGATCGCATTTTGTCACTTTTATAAAATCTGTTGTTAATATTTGTTTTTAAAAGCTATCATTCAATAACTTGGCTTTTATTAGGATAAAAATAAATAAGGATTCCAATTAAAAATAAGAAAAATCAAAAGCTTTCAAGTATAAAATTTTTTATAGTAACTTGTGACAACCTGTAATAATTCAAAGCATAATATAAAAATATTCCGTATTGTAATTAATTTTTGTCCTTCAGATTGCGGAATACAAGGCTGCCCAAGATGAAGCAAAGAAAAAGCATCTCTACATTTGGGAGTATGGAGACATAACTGAAGATGATGCTAAAGAGTTTGGTTTGTCTCGTTAAGGGACCAAGAACCAACACCGCATGAAGTCTACCCGCCTAACAGTTTCCACCTAGCGTAAATTTGTCCGTTCAGTAATATGTATTATGTGTTGAATCGATTATTAAAAATGCAAATTGATAAATTATGTAAGTAATGTGAACAAATTTTCATCTGACTATTGATTTACTATAGTCACTTCTTTTTTATACATTTTATTCAAATTGTTTTAAATGAGGTTAACCAAGCTGTTGTCTATTTTTTTTTGGTTGTTAAGCAATTTTTGACAAGATGGTGGTATTCTATATATATATTGTAGGGAATGGTTTTTATCAAATAAATAATTATTCTCACCTTTGTCGTTTGTTTATCCACTGGAACTCAAATATTATAAAAACAGTGCACCTGTTCTAAACACTGACTAGAAATAATGTCTTTAGCTTTCTTGGATTCTTACAGTAACAGCTTCCGAAGAACACATGATCCAACAGATTAAAATTCCAAATACATTTTTCGAAACTATTTTTGCTCTATTAAAAAAATGCAATTTACAGTTGCCACACTTACATCAAACACCCTGTAAAACAAAAGTTTTCCTAGCTCCCCTAAGCAAGACACAGGYATCAAACATTTGCATTAAATTCTAAGAGTTTTGTTCATAATGTGTTCCAGTGTTACATTCTTTTGTTCGATGTTACTATTGTTATTATCAACTATTGTGGTATAGAAAATCACTGGCGACAGAAACTACCTTCAAGGCATACCGGTTTACCAAATATGTGAGGAAAGCATTACCAACAAGAACACAAAAACCTTGCAAGAGAAATAAGAAAAAAGAAAAGTTGCAAACCGCATTAGACAAAGCAGCTGCAAGTTCAAAGGAGGTTGAAAGAAACCTTTCAAGAAGAACTGGAACGAAAAGGTTCCAGGGAAAGAAAAAATCATATTGACAACATAAAGGAGTGTAAGACAAAGATGACAATGCGATAATACTGTACAGAAATGTGGAAATTATGGAAACAAACCCAGCCACAAAAAATTGGCGTGACCGTAAAGAATATCGGATGGAGCAACATCACCTCACCTATAGCTGATAAACGCATACCTCAACTTCATCACGAAAGCAATTTCAACAAGATACAAGAATCATAATTGCAACTTAAAAAAAGACAAGTAAGACAAATAATGCAGAGGAGTTAAGCCAACACCAAATACGAGAAACATCTAAGGAAAGCATTCAGTGGTCGAGTTCACAGATTCCTGTGAATTAGTGTTTGTTGTTTTTAGCACATTTTTCCTCAAAGGTTGGATAAGAAATACTGTTTGCCTCTGAGTCCCTAAATTAATTTGCCCCAACGATGATACCTTATTAAATCCGGGTGTGCCCTAAGTTCTTGTTTAGTGCTCCTTATCAGTTCTTGTAATATGACATCTGTTTCTTCAATGTCGCCATAATGGGCTATTCTCCTCTGTGGTATTACCGTAGTTAAAAAATCATGGCCTGCTTAGATCAGATATATAATCGTAAACCTCCATTTACATTTCATAGACTGCCAATCTCTTTTTTTGTTAACATGGACCCCTGGCAGGTAATCTTCGACCCCTGGGGGTCAATAACGACCACTTTGAGAATCAAGGGTTTAAACGTTTTAAAGAACTGAAACGAAGATGATCCATGCCCTGGACGGTCCTCTTCAAAAACAAAAAAATATTGATAAAATTGGTAAATTAATCCGTGAATATCGTGGACTTGCTGAAATAACAGGAATCTATAAAAAACATGTTCGCCAGATGTCAAAACTCCTTACTCATGAGCAAAAGGAATCAAGAATGAACATTTGCAGCCAGGGTGAGCAAATCCAAATTCAAAGTGATGATGGTCTTTTTTGATGTTCAAGGCATTGTTTACGTTCACCTGAGGGTCAGACGGTCAATCAATATTATTACATTGAGGTTCTTACGGCCCTTCATGAGCGTGTGAGAAAACAAAGACCCGATTTGTGGAAGACCAAATCATGAAAAATTCATCAGGACAATGCGCTGGTCTGTTCTGCATTGTCTCTTAAGGGTATTTTTGCAAAACACGGCATTACTGTGTTGGTACATCCACCATATTCACCAGACCTTACCCTCTATGAATTTTTTACAAAATTAGAAAGTGTGGAAGCTGTTAAGGCAAAAACAACAAAGGTTCTGAAACAGCTGACAGAAGCAAACTTCCAGCATTACTTTCAACYCAAAAGTCCTATGGAGTGGTGTAGAGATCACCAAGGGGAGTACACTGAAGGCGAAAAAATTGCTACTGTAATTGGTAACTAATAAAAAGTATTATGAGAGCAGTTCGGTTATGTAATAGCCACACCTCATAGATTTACTTTCTTTCCTTGTATTGCTGTTATCTAGAAATTCTTATTTTTTACATGGTCGTTATTAACAATAAATCCTTGGCTTGAATTCTATTCAACTTTTCCATTCGGTATCCCCAGCAAACTTGATTACCACACCAACAGTATGTGGCCAGGTTTACCGTGCAGCATTGTTTATTTTGCTACTTGTAGGAATTCCTACTTGCATTTTTTTATTTTCGGTAACAATGTCTCTTCTGTGGTTCTTTTTTAAGTTCTCTAGTACTGGGTTTATTAAACATCAAATTTCATGTGTGTGTGAAACATAACGTGTGTAATTCTCATTCAGCCAAGGATTCCAGGGTCCTCACTTTAATAAAATTTGATTTTTATTAATGTAGTCTTGTGAGCTAGACTGAGGAGCCAGAGATATTTTGTTTTATTATCTGACTCGAGTATTGATTCTACATTAACTTGGTAGAAAAAAGATGTGTCAGGATAGAATCTGTTCTTTTCAAATATCATTCTGTCATTTTTATTAGCAAATGAAACAAATATGAACCAGCAGAAGGATTGCCTAATATATATCTTTTATAGTGCATAGAAACTGAATTCCTATGTGCTCCTGACTTGTTTATTGGGTACAGAACAATAAAGGTTTTTGTAAGAAAGGGTGTTATAATTTATGCTTCTTGCAAGAGTGGTGTATGTGCAGAGTATAAAGTTTTCAAATAAAAAATCGGATTAGGATAATTTATGGATCATCGAAATCCCAAGTAATGGTCCATCGTCCACCTGTTGTAGAATATAGTATAGGGCTAAAATATATAAATATATTTTGTTTAGTATCTTTACACAGGGTGTTTACAGTAACAGTCTACAATACATAACTTATTTATTTGACGTTGTAGACTAGTGACTTAAAGGAGGAAGTTTTATGCATTTTTGAGAGGGATTTTGTGGTAGTTCTCGACAGAGATGAGTGGAAGATGCCGTATTGCTACTAGATGGCATGATGTCGTCATCCACACTGTAATTCTCATAATTTTGAGGTTTACAAAAAAAACAATTGAACATCAACTGACAGAGACATTGACTGTAAGTTTGTTATTTTAAATAGAACGACCCCATTTTTATAGCACATTCAATTAAGGTCGTCGAATTAAATAAAAAAGCACTAAGGTACCATTACCCTACAGTACTTTGTTTCTAAGATATCTGAGGAATAATTGCTGTTCACGAAATAGTCTACATTTTTATTTGACGTTATCGACTAGTAGTATAAATGGAAAAGTTTTATGAATTTTTGTGGTAATTACAAAAAATACAAGAACGTCAACTGGCCGACTACAAATTTGTTGTTTTATATAAAATGATCACCTTTTTATTAGCACATTCGATTAAGAGCGTCGAATTAAACAAAAAACTATTAAAGTGTACCATTACCCTACAGTCATTTGTTTTTGAGATATTTCGTATTGAATTCTACTACTTTAAATAACAACATTCACTAATTTAAATAACAAAGTTTTAGTTAATATCTTAGTTGATTCAATTGTTTTTTTGTAAACACCGCAAAATTCTCAAAATTTCATGATATTTTCCCGCATAAACCAATAGTCTACAATGTCAAATAAAGAAGTAAACTATTGTAGACTGTTTCGTGAACAGCAATTATTCAATATGAGATATCTCAAAAACAAATGACTGTAGGATAGTGGTACCTGAGTCCTTTTTTGTCTAATCAGACGGCCTTAATCGAATGCTCTATAAAAAAAATGGGGTACTATTTAAAATAACAAACTTGTAGTAGATATCTCGGTCAGCTGATGTTGTTTTTTTGTAAACATCACAAAATGCTCAAGAATTCATAAAACTTTCCTCTTTAAAGCAGTGGTCTATGATGTCAAATAAAAGTAAGTAATAAATATGAGTTTATTAATTTACTATTTATACAAAATTATCTGTTTAAAAAAAGAAGAAAATACATACCCACATCGTTTTCTCTGAATAGTGCTTCATATGTGTGTTTGATAAATTATTAATGTTATCCATTTTAAGGAATTACTTTTGCATTTCTATCTGTTTTATAGTTCTTGCAGTCTCAATTTGTTTTAACTTTTTTATATTCGTATTTGATAATATACCTTCTTACACAAATGTCACAGATTGCATGCTATGAGAGAGAGAGAGATAAAAATATTTATTGAGTGAACTCAAAGGGCTATCGACCGAAGTCTTTCCGCCCATTCAATTTTAAATATTACAAAGTATATTTTACGAATATCTAAATATATATAATAATGCATGTACGTAGTGACTGTTATTCAATCTTGTTCAGCTTCGTCTTTCAGAAGGGTATATAGAGGCTTCTCTGGGAATCTTCTGTGTCTTCGGGGCAAGTTTTGTATAGGGACTATTTGGTGTTCGACCAGTGGAAGTATCCTTTCTGATGCCTTTCGGGTGAGGTCGTTGAATCGGCAGAGGATAGGTTGGATTTTTGTTTGTTCATAGAGGAGGTTATTTGAGGGATTGTATATAGGATTCATAGGGTGTCTAATTTTTGTTAATTTCCTAAGGGTTGTTCTTTCAGCTGTTTCGATGTTGTGAAGTGCCGGTCTTCTGCATGTTTTGTATAATATGTGCCCATATTCAATAAGTGGTCTGCATATCATTTTGTAGATGTGTGTGGCGGTTTTCAGATTGATTCCTTTGTTTTTGTATGTCAACGATCGAAAATGCATGGCTCTTGTTATAACCTGACGCTTAGCCTGTTTGGTGTGTTGGTTAAAATTAGTTTTACTGTCCACCGTGATCCCAAGATATCTAACACTTGATTGTGGCTTAACTGTGTTGTTGGATATGCTGATCGTGGGTGATGCATCTTTAAGGGCATGATGGAATATAACCATTCTACACTTTTGTGGGTTAACCTCTAGCCTCCATTTGTTGAGCCAATGTGTGATCATGTCTGTGCCTTGTTGTAGAGTTTCTATAGTTGTACTTAAATTTTTTCCGTGACTCAAAATTGCGGTATCATCTGCAAATTGAAGTACGTATGTATGGCGGTTAGGTTCCTCCACCAAACCGTCCATAACCATGTCATAACCATATATATTGTAAAGCCATGGTGACAGTGGTGATCCCTGCGGCAGCCCTTGCTCCGGAGTAAGAGGAGATGATATTATGCCATTAATTCGAACTTTGATTTGCCTGTTTTCCAGGAACACTTTGACCATCCACAACAAATAGCCCGGGCAGTCCACCACAGACAACTTATAGAGAAGACCCTTATGCCATACCGTATCAAATGCCTTTTTTATATCTAAAAATGTAGCAGCAGATTTCCAGCCCGCAATTGAGCATGCTTGCACATTTGATACCAGAATTAGTAGTGGGTGCACCGTTGTAGTTCCTTGCTTGATGGTTTGGGATTCTATTTCCTATGTTGTGCTGCAATCGATTTTTAATAATCTTTTCGAAGTTTTTTCCAATGGTAGGGAGCAGGACTATTGGCCTATAGTTCTGTGGGCTGGAGTGGTCGTGTCCAGGCTTCGGGATCGTAACTGCAATGCCTTGCTTCCAGCTTTTAGGGAAGTATGAATTTTGTAAGCAGAAGTTGTACATTTTAAGTATTTCCTTGTGGGTGTCTTCAGTCAATTGTCGGAGAATGTTTCTGTTGATACAGTCATATCCCGGCGCTGTGTTTTTCCCTGTTGCAAGGACTTCATCATATTCTTCTTCCGTGATATCAGGAATTTCCGTTGGTGTATTGTTTGGTGTAAAATAGTTATTATACCACGTTGAAATATTTTGGAAGTGGTCTTCATCAAAGTCTGCATTATATTTTGCTTTAAATACTTCGTTGTAGTATTCAGCAAAAGCATTTGCTTTATCTTGTGCTGTGCAGTAGGTTGCATTGTTGTATATGATCTCAGGAGTTGCAGCCAAGTTTGTTTTGTATTTTGACAACTTCCTGATTTCCTGCCAATAGTTTTTACCCTTTAGTTTGTTAATATTATTGCATGTGTTGATCCATTTATCTTCTTTATATTGTTGTACCAGCTTATGAATGTCTTTGTTTAGGTTATTGTATATTGTTTTAAGTTCTATTGTATCTTTGAATTTTATTTGTCGGTAAAGTTGTCTCTTTTGTTTAATTAACCGTAAGATGAATGGTGGCAGAGTATAATTGTAGGTTTTCTCCTTCAAGGGTGGAGAATTATCTAGTATAAGTTTTGATAAT
The DNA here is from genome assembly GCA_025024175.1 of Rhyzopertha dominica. NCBI lineage: Eukaryota > Metazoa > Arthropoda > Insecta > Coleoptera > Bostrichidae > Rhyzopertha > Rhyzopertha dominica. The sequence continues at coordinate 43,507,462 of QCXZ01000003.1, forward strand.
TTTGTATTAAACTCCTCTATGTAATTCTCTGAGATTTTAGCTTTTTGACTTATAAACGCCGAAAGTTCTTTGTTAACTGCTTCAATATTGCATTTGTTGATATTCAACATGATGTTCTTATTTGTATTTGCTGGATACAATTGCATGTCAAATGATATTTCCATTGCGAGGTGGTCACTTCCCAAATCTGGAGTTAAATCCACTGTTATGTTATTCTTTATATTTTCTGTACACAGGAGTATATCTGGTGTACTGCTGGGATTATTTGGCATGATAAATGTAGGTAGTGTATTGATTTGGGTAAAATTGGAATTATCAAGAAATGTCTGGATTTGTCTTTTTTTTTGCTGGTTTACATTAAAATCACCCACTATCATGACATGTTCGTATAATGATGCTTTCACAAAGATAGTATCCTCTATTAGTGAATGTGGATGGATATACACTAAAAAGATGTGAAGTTTAGATTTATTGAAAGGAAGTGTGAAATGAAGGCAGTTGTTCAATGGATTATTGATTCTTGGAGGATTGGACCTTCCCATTTGTAGTTTACTATCACACTGTGCAAGACATCCACCCCTAATATTATTGTTAACTACATTTCCTTTTTGTTGTATTATTGACCAGTTCCCATAAGCATGCATATCCGCTTTATGTTTAGTTTCCACACATAATAGAGCATTGATCTGGTTGTTCTGTATGTAATTGTAAACAACTTCTTTCCTATTGTTGAACCCATTGATGTTGGAATATATTAATTTAATTGGTGACATTTTGACTTATTTGGGTACCTTCCGTAGGTTCGGTTGGAGATTCTTTGTTTTGTGACTCATTTAGATCAAACATAAGTATGTACATTCGATTGCCGCTAAAGACCACCGTAGTATCAATGTTGTAAAGGTATAAAAATCTTTTTTTTAGTTTTAGAAGTAGTTCGTGCCTATCTGTGTTGTCCTTATTTATTTTGGTATTATAGGTTTCAACTATGTGATCATGGTAGGTCATTGATGTATGTATTCTATTATTTGAGGTAATTTTTGGGTCAAGCTCATGTGTTTTTTTGTTAATAGCCTTAATCCTAGCATTGGGTATACCCTCAATAGGACCTTTTGGTTTTTTGGGGCATTTGGAGGACCATGCTTGGTGTTCGTCCGAGTTACAGGCAGCACATTTTGGGGGAAGGGGTGATGTGCATGCATCTGTGTGGTGTTTCCCTTGGCATTTTCTGCATGTTATGGGAGACGGGCATTTATCTGTTGAATGCGTATATAGTGAGCACTTTGCACATGGTATTGGTGATGGTTCTGGTGCTTTGCTGGGATATATTGGATAGTGTCGGTTTTTGAAAAATAAACCTTCAATCAACAGTGTCTCAAAAGCTTTCAAATCTCCCGTGATAATTCTTATTAATGTTGTTAGTTGGCCAGTAGCTTTCGACCTAATTCTCTTGCAGAATCTGTGTGGGACCTTTATTGTGTTAAGGTATTCACTTAATATGTCGTCTTCTATTTCTTTTTCAACCGAGGCAATGACACATGAATACGACATATTTATTATAGGGTTAGGGGCTTGGTTGTTTGGTTTTGTTTCTTGGTAGTGCTTAAGAATTTTATTACTGATTAAGTCTGTTAGTGTCTGTTCCACCAATGTCTTGTTCAAGTTACTATGATTTTCCAGAAAATACATACTAGACTTTTATTTCAATTTTCCTGGAAACTTCTTCTGTAAATGAAATCACTAGTATATCAAAACCTTTTTGAGTCCTTAGTAAATTTAAAGGTATATTTGTGCACCTTATACAAAAGTATGTGTCCTATCTAAAAATGATTTGAAGTTATTTTTGTAGCAAGTATGTATAACTTTTACTTAATTACGTATCATATGTTTCACTAATGCTATTTAGTGTTTTTTCTAGGTATTAGATAGACTTCTAACTTATAAAATGAAATTAGTACAAACAAAGATAGTATAGGTATGGAATACATAAAACACATAATAGCATTAGTGAAAAATCTGATAAACTCAGAAATATTTACACATATTTGCTATAAAAATATTAAAAGGAATTTTCAATTAACGAAAAACTAGAAGGCTCGCAGCTAGTGCAATAGTACAATCTTTTGCTACTGTAGGAACCAGGGACTGGTTACAGCTACACCTGGACATTAGAAGTGAAGTACTGCACATTTATTTATATCAACATTATATTAAAATTTTTGCATAAGTAATACAAAACACAATTAATTCTACTGAACATAAATTTAGGAATAAATCATAGAAAAGAGAAAAAAGGTAATCTGAAAAAAGGTATTGAACAGTATTTATGAGTCTGGTACTTATTATAACTAGTAAGAACTTCATATTTACTACAAATAAATTTAATTATAACTGTGAAAAACAATACAAACAAATCAAATGATAAACTTTTGCTTTCGCAATTACTATAATAATGTCTCACAGATACGTTAGATAAAATGGCATGAACAATTTTTGAAGGAAAATAAAACTAACATTACAATGTGCTCTTGAGTTGTACAAAATAAAGACACTAATGTAATAAAGAAAGCATTTCTTTACATCGCAATAAATGTGTATAAGAATTGTATCTACACTAAGACGGTAAATTCAACCTTCCTGTCCAAAATCCTCCTTGAATTTCTCTAACTTAGCCAAATCATCATCATTTACTGTGGGCTTCGAAGTTGCCAGGGATCTCAGCATGTCGTCCTAAAGAACAATTTTTTTAATTTTTTGCTTTGTTTTTAATTGGTCTTATAAACGAACCATGGTCACAGGCGGTTCAAAGAGTTTGTCACTAGGCACATCCATCCAACCCATTTCGATGGCATCTGGATCTCCAGGCGAACAAGGCATTAACAAGTCATCAACTATTGTGTTGGGATCCAGGGGGCTTGGACCTCTTACTTTCTTAAAGTGTGTGGCAGTCTGTACTTTTCGTACAGGTTGCATAAGTGCATCACGTACAACAATACTGATATCTGCACCAGAATACCTACGACAAGACAATATTGTAAATTGGCAGATTTATACTAAGGAGGCACATGACCGGGGCTTGTGGTTTGAAGGGGGTCCCTTCATTAAGTAATTAATTATTAAAATTATGGTGTATTATGCATTCTGTGTTTCTTGCTTTACTGTGACATACAATTTCTAAAAACATTTTAAAATACAAACCCCACATACTTGAGAAGACAGTTATTATATTAATGACTTATATTTAAGCATTTTGTAGAAGATATCCATTTGAATTTCATTTTTATATTTTTTTTGTATGTCTTTTATTTCTTGTGGCTATTGATTTGCTATAATAACCTTTATTTTGCAAATATTAAGTAAAGTATTGTCGCATATTCCAGGAATGATGAGGTTGCAAGTGTTATGGTTTCATTGATCACAATTCATTACAACTTTAAGTACGTTACGTTTTTCCTTCTGAAATCTTTTTCAGACTTTATTACTCCTTTAAAAAAAGTACAATACATGTGATAAAAATCCCTGGTGGCTGTACATCCATCAGCTTGACATGGCTTTGTGTATCTTAAATATATGGAAGAGGAGTCAGTTAACTTTTAACATTAATATGAGAAAGATTAATCATTCAAAGTGATTTTATTTCAGTTGACTCAGAGCTATTGAACAATTGGTAATGTAGGTCTCTGGATTTACCGATTATGTATACCAACTTATGTCGTAAGATGTTTCTATGTCCAATGGGAGAACATCAAAAGGTTCCCTTAGAAGTTATTATCAACTCCATTATAATGTGTCGATTATATTTAGTTTTGACAAGGAGAGAAAGTTTGTGCAAAATTAATGCAGTATAAAGTTATGCCGTTATAAATTCTAGTTAATATTGAATATTTATTCTTTTATTTATTACATTTGGTTCGTGTTTTATAGTTATCATATCAAAAGTCAGTTGTGCTGTGAGTTAATTTTCTTGTACCAGTATGTCAACATTGTTATCAAGCAATTTACCAGCAAAGTGGAAGTTAGGACAAAATTATGAAGGAAACAAACATTTTCTGAAATTTTGTTATTTTTAACCATACTTCAAAGTATGGATAGCTGCTACAGCTGATAATGAATATAAAGTGCCTTCCATTCACTTGTAACCAGCAAAAGCAAACTAATAAAGCAATCAAAAATATTGCAGCACATATAGCGTTGGCGAAGTATACAAGGAAGTACACCCAGTTTAAGCACCGAACAAGTTGATTTAGAGATGAGGGTTAGTTTATTAGTTGTACAATACAATGTCAGCTTTCATGCAATGCATGAGTAAATATGAGTGCTATCTGTCACCCCTAAAATTAAATCCTCAAAGGTATAGACTCACATCTAGTATGTACAATAATTTAATAATACAGTGTGGAGAGAACAAAACCTTTAAAAGATTTTTGGTTGAAACTACCAAGAATAAAAGATATTTTGCATATATAAGCTAGTATGTATTTTACTGTTCTTACTACACTGTAATATGTCTGTGGAATTTTTTTCCCTGGTCAAAAAAAAACTAAGAACTGTTAAATGTGTTTAATTTGTTGTTTGTTTCTCTATTAATAAAAGAGTTCTTTCTGTTTCTGAAGTCTTCATATTATTTGATAACTTAAAAGGTTTGGCCAGAACACCTTGGATGATAACATAGTTTTGCAATGAGATAAATAGCATAGTGGCTTTAGAAAGGAGAGTTGTTGTTGATCATGTCAATGTGACATGTGGTGTGAGAATGCATGCATGCTTGTGATGATATTTTGAGCCCCCTAAGCGTTGTGTGCCCGGGTCTATTGGCCGTGGTTCCTTCGACCTGTGTCTCGTAGACCGGGGGGCCTACCTGCGGGTCGATTGACGTGATTGGGTGGAGAGGGACTGCCCTACGGGGACCCCCGATCCTGATCACTGGGATGCTAACTGTTGTAGTTGGGCGTCCAGGGGAGCCTTGACTTATTTCAGGTGGCACTAGCTAGTTGTCGAAGAACGAAGACTGATGATGTGATGTTATTTGGTAAAAGACAAACTTGATAAGGAATGATTTTTGTATGACTGGGAAATTATGCCGCTAGGGGGAATAAAGTCCCCCGGTGAGTAGAACCTGCATTGTTTTTGACACAGAGCAGTAAGTCTTTATTTTTCATGTTATCATCCTCTTTTGGAACCTGGCCACTTGTGATTTTAAGTTGAGAAAATACGTTGAGATGAACTGCTATGTGATGACCCACTAGATACAAGGTAATCAATTTTTACAGAACAAAGACTTTTAACTCTCCAATTAGAATAAAATTGGAAATGAATTTTATATATTTTACATTGGTATTAAAGAGATTAAATTTTTATGTTTTGCAATACCCATAATGCGAATTTTGCAAAAATAATTCAAATGTCCTGGAAGAAAGTCCCCCGGTGAGTAGAACCTGCATTGTTTTTGACACAGAGCAGTAAGTCTTTATTTTTCATGTTATCATCCTCTTTTTGGAACCTGGCCACTTGTGATTTTAAGTTGAGAAAATACGTTGAGATGAACTGCTATGTGATGACCCACTAGATACAAGGTAATCAATTTTTACAGAACAAAGACTTTTAACTCTCCAATTAGAATAAAATTGGAAATGAATTTTATATATTTTTACATTGGTATTAAAGAGATTAAATTTTTATGTTTTGCAATACCCATAATGCGAATTTGCAAAAATAATTCAAATGTCCTGGAAGAATGTAATTTATAGTAAAGTCCACTTACCCATCAGTTTTTGCAGCTAATGCTTTAAGATCTGCCTCTGACAGTGAAGTAGGTGTATTTCCCAAGTGCAGTTTGAACATAATCAATCGCGCATGCTCTTCAGGCAGTGGTATATAAATTCTTTTCTCAAATCTTCGCCTAATAGCTGCATCTAATACCCATGGAATATTTGTAGCTCCCAGTACTAATATACCTTCTGTGTCATGACCAACCCCTAATAAGATAATAAAAAATTATGTAGTTTATTAATGAAGCAATTGTATTTTAACTAGAAAGCTTTTCATTCATACCTTGCATCTGAACAAGAAATTCAGTTTTTATCCTTCTAGCTGATTCCGATTCATTGTCTGATCTGGAAGAGCACAGGGAATCAATTTCATCAATAAATATAATACTAGGTTTATGGGCACGAGCTAATTCAAATAAGTTTTTGACCAGCTTCTCTGATTCTCCAAGCCATTTTGATACGAGATCAGATGACGAAACCGAGAAAAATGTTGAATTGTTGGCTTCGGTAGCTACTGCTTTGGCCAAGTATGATTTACCAGTTCCGGGAGGCTAAAATTAAATTATAACAAAATGAAACTCGTATCATCGAACACTTACTCCGAATAACAAAATACCCTTCCAAGGTATACGTTTTCCTTTAAACAGATGTGGGAAACGGATTGGCAAAATGACTGCTTCTTTTAACGCTTCCTTGGCTGCATCAAGACCGGCAACATCTGACCATTTGACATGGGGCTTCTCCACAACTATAGCTCCTTCCAGTTTGCTCTGCAACTTTTTCTTCTCTGGGTCTTCACCACTATCGCTGTCATCATCCTCATCTTTCTTATCATCCCTAATAAGTAAAAATTCATGACTGGAATCATTATTTAAAACTCACACATACTTTGAATCATTCTCTCCATCTTTAATTGGCTTCTTTTTCCCTTTTTTCAGTGCTTCTTTAATTTTTTCTGCTCGTTCCAGATACTGTGTACATTTAGCTCGTATACTTTCTTTTGCTTTATCTCCCTGAGCTTCATCTAAAAGACAATCATTGGCAATGATATTGGACATTATATTTTCAAAAAACTTACATTTAATCGCATGCAGAAAATATTCAACTCCGTGTTCATACAATCTTAAGGCCTCTTCGTAGTTTTTGTTACGGTCTTCTTCAGTGGCTTTAGTTACTAATTCTATTGCTTTCTGTAAAGTAGTGCCTGTTGCCATAATTACCTTCTCAGTTAAATCTTGCACCAAGTGATTCGTAACGCCTGCAATTAATAATGAGAAATACGAAATACTAATCCTTGTGGTGACATCATCCTATGACGGCTGTCAGCGAGGAAGAGGTAGTTGCTATTTGTTTACCAACTGTATTCCGAAAAACAATGCTACCACGCGAGCAGAAGTAAATGAATATATACTTACGTTGCCTAAATAATTGTATATTTCATATTATTAAACAATGACTGCACTTAAAATACACTGTTAATAGTTTTACAGGAACGGGGGCTTCGGAGCTTGTTCACCTTGACATGAGCAAATCATAAATGACAGATGTAAGATAATTGAAGATTGACACATTTCGTTGCGTCAGGCTGTCACTTMTCGCTTTTATTTCATACCACCACAGTGTTGCCAGTTCTAACACTAAATGATAGAAACTATTACAAAAAGATACAGAAATTAAGCCCGAATGTGGGACGTGACGTCATTACGGGGTGGAAAGCGGGAGCAATTATCAAGAAACTTGTATGCTTGTGTGAGTATACAACAATCATTTCGATTCATTAACAAGCAGGCTATGCAGTTTTAKCAAGGTTAACTTTACATCGAGACAGGAATTGAAGTTTTTACCAAAGCTTGTATGTATACTGTTTTATTTACACTCTGTCCCATATTGTAGTTTACAATTTCAAAACTGGTCTTTGATATCTAAAGAAATGAAGTGGTGTTAATGACATTTTATTTGAAATGATTGATCATGAAAATAAAAATCAATATTAAATTTACAGATTGATATTTTCTGACCTTTTAATAGAGCCCAATGGGTCATAAATGTAGTGCATGTTATAATTATTGAAAAAAATTGTGTCTTAATTAATTGTAGGAAACAAGATTATGCACACCATACAGTATGAACATCCCCTGCACAAATGATGAAGCAATGGAATCGACACTTTGCAGGTCACGACCTCAATTTGTTTTATGCACAATCCTATAGTTAAAATTCTACTTCATTTAAAATAATAAGAACATCGATGTTACAAATTGTTAAAACAGAGATAAAACATTGATATCTCAGAAATATTCATGAATGACGTCCATTCCTACCATTATGTATTTTATTAATTGCTAAACTTACTTTTCATATAAAATAGGCAAAGAATAATTTGATAATAGTAATTACTTTCTGAATGTTATAATGTTTATTACAAAATATACAACATGTGCTTGTCGTTCATATAAATATATAGATAGGTAAATTTGATACCACATTATTGCATAAGAGAAGGTATGGAGTATACATACATTTTCGTAATTTTAATTTTAAATTGACATAAACTTCAAAACTGTTTTTTTTCCTATTCTTCCCAATTCCTGATTACTATCATGAGTGCTAATTTTCAATAACATAACAAGATACTCCAACATGGTTCTCATTTTGACTTACATAGGTAACAGCAATAGTGGCAATGTTGCTGGTTACTTTTCTGTTTAAGCTCTTTGTGATATATCTGAACATTATGTTTTGTTTATATCTTCACTTGTTTCGTTGTACCTATTCACATTGCTGTTTTTATGAAAAAATGCCCTATGTTAAAAAGCATTTAGCTTTGTCTTGCAACAATATCAGCCTTAATAACTGGAATAAATTATTTTTCTGCAACCCTGCAGGAAAGTGAGCCAAAATTTTCTTTACTTTTGCTGAAAGTGTTTTTCTCGCATTCCAATGCCTGCCTGAACCATGCTTCACAATGAGGATTTCTGATACTCACTTAACAAGCAGATTTTGTTGTAAGATTACTTTGTTGCATGTTAATTCTTTTTCACTCTTAATTATGACCATGTACAAAAAATATCAGAAAATGCTTCATATCTGATACGAAAATTATTTTTTACATTTGCAAATGAAATTGTTATTGTACATCTGGAAAATGTGGTTTTAAACTTTGTATTATTTATATGAAAATAAAAATTAATAGAAGCAGCCATATTTTAGTTGACCACCTGCAAGATTCCGAGAGTATGAAATATAAGGAGATAAAAATAAACTCATTTAACTTCTTTAAAAGAATAAACTTTTTATTCAAAACGCGCTTGTGGTATACATTCAATGATTAGCGTAATTAATCTACAAAAAAATTAACTATCACAATACTCTTTTAGAGTGGAAAAATCACAAATAAATAGAAAAATCTTATTCTAAAGCACCTGTTAGACAGCAGGTATTCTACGGCATTGCACTATGTTAACTATACGTTTTAAATACGACTTTCTTCGTTTGGACTTTGGTTTGTGTCTACACCATTTTAGACAGGTGTATAGCACAAGGCAGGTTAGACATACCATTAAAAATACAGTTACATTAAAGTTCTCATCTGAACCAGTGTGAATTTCAGTCGGCTTGTTGCGCCAACTCCAAACGTCTTCATTGGCCAAGGATTCATATCCGGCTGATTCTGAAACAGGTTATTCTACCTTTAAATTATAGGACTGATCTTGGTTACTATCGTTTTCAAAAGTTCTGGAAGGATTACTAATGAAATTATACAAAACTACGTGACCGTATCTGTTTTACTTATTATATGGGGTAAACATCAAAATTCTCCAGCCTGACACAGATGCAGCAGTTCTAATGTATTACAGGGGGCCACATTTTGATAACATACTATTATTAGCATTAAAAAAAATGAAAAAGTATTTTATCTACTTTGAGTTACTAAGTGATTATTACACACCCATGTCACATTACATGTCAGAAAACATGGAAAAATAGTCAAGTAATTACAAAATTATATAATAATTGTAACAATTCAAACACAGGAAAAGAATGCAAGTAAGTTTATTGATATAAACAACTGAAAAATTCATTTAAACTGAAAGCAATACAAAGTAAATTATCCAATTAAAAACTTTACTTTGGCAAACGTACCAATTCAAAAACTGTAAAGAATGATATAAAATACAATGAAATCAGACTTACGACCTTACAAAACCTGCACTTAACACTATAATAAAGAATAATGATTTGAGGATGGTCACTCTATACAATCAGAATCAATGACAAGGACCTATGCAACTCAACKATCAAGGCAACGTCCTAGCTACTGACTGACTAACTCAACACCTGTTGCACCCTCTCCTATCACACATATAACCTCCCAATGCCACCAAGGCTCACTTTTTAAACCAATGTTCCTTGCATAATATATCAATATTAAATAAATAATTCTTGCCTGTATAAATAATGTAACTGAAGTTTTATTAGGAAGGCAGCCAAATCTAAAGGGGAAAAGATTTTTCTTCAACCAGAGATCAAATCCAAGACCTCTGGATTTACATTTTGAAAGAAACCACAGCGCTCTGTTGAACTGACCGTTGAATGAATTATTTTAATGATGTAAATAACGTTAAATTACCGCCGGACAATTAGTTAATTGTCTAATAAATGTGTTAGTTTGTGAGAAAGCCTCATAATATTGACGTTGTTGCAATAATTGCTTCAATCACAGAGTGCTATGTTAGCAGGTAGTCTGAATGCCATCTTCACAATTGTTTGGTTTAGATAACTGTTTCATAATGGAAACAATCTTTATAATATATGATTTCAAGCCAGTCACTGTAAGAAGTAAACAAATATTAAAAAAATCACAATAGTTTAAAAGGTAATCCTATTCACATTATTTTGCATTTAAACTACAAGATTGAAAATAATTTTAATAATAGAAATGAATTATTTAGTAGGGAAAATCTCTTCAAAAGTGAAGGCATTACAAGAAATTTTTAGTAAGACAAAGTTTTGTTGTGGTATTTTAACGAGTCTTTTTTTGCTGTTTCCTTAGTCTTTGTTGTTAAGTCAGTTATATATAGCTACATCCAGTATAACTGACATAACTTCGATATGAAAAGTTGGAATGTTAAATAGGACAATCTGCAATATTAAATGTCTCGCTGTAGGCAAAATATGAACTACAGATTGAGGTTCTCTGGCTGTCTTGAAATTGTAATTTATATATAACACTGTATGAAAAACGTGATTGATATATATTAATAAAAAATGTACTGAAAACATTAAAGTATTACTACTAAAAAAAGATGTCGGCTCTACCTAAGCTGAAGTTAGAAATAGGCAATAAAAAACCCACATAAAAAAATCTAAAAACTGACAAATGTGTTACATAGTAATAAACATTTTAATACTACTGAGGTTTATACTTTCCGAGAGTTCTGATTATATGAAATAACAATCTGAATATTCAATTTAATTAATTACTAATAATTATTGTAAGCTGTAATTCATGCATTATCTGCAATTTAACCCTAGGCTAAAATATTATTACAGACTCAACGAATATTGTTTAATCTTTGTATACTAAACAATATTTATCTGTAGTTTGTCAATTTTGCTGTTTAGGTAAAACAATATCTGTTGCAGGCATTTACAAATCAACTTTGAATCAAATACTAACACATATATTATGAAGCTTGTTAAAATGTGGCATCTAACTTATGCTTTAATATACTGACAGAACCAATGCACTTGAGCTAATTGATAGCCTTTTGTACTATTCAAGGTATATTATTATGCTATTACCTTCATTTGTCAAATTCTCCCCAGTAATTTATCGTGAAATATTCTGGAGAACATATTTCAGCATACCGCTGAAAATGTGCAAGTGGCAGTTTGTAAATGCAGTTTTCAGTAAATTTTCAGCGCTAATGGGCCTTCCAAGGAAGGTAGAGTCCTCTAATATCCTTTTGTTCAGTTATTTCATTAAGGTAAATATATCCTAAACGATTAATAATTCTAAAAAGACCTCTTGAGCACAATCTTCAAACAATAATTCTACCTTCCTTAGAGAAGCATTTCCCGATGAATATCTAAAGGGAGCCTTATCTGCCATTTTAACCTAAAGAATCAAACCGTGAAATCTTTAAATGTATTCCTCCAGGACCTTTTACATTACATCTTCAATACAGTATCTTATTAAAAAAAAAACTTCAGTGTAAAGGAATCTGTCACTACTGTTAGAATCCGAATAACCCATAACCTTTGAAAACAATAGTAATGTGCACTAAAGTGTTACTTCTAACATTGCTTATCATATGAAATAAAAATGTGTACATACCTCTAGCGAACATGTCAGAATTAGGAACTGGCAGTGGTTGATCCTCCATCAAAGACAGAAGTTTTTGTGTTTGATACAGATTGGTTGGTGCAGAAACGTTCAAAGGTATCGGTTGTGCAAATTCTAATCTAGGGCAATGAGGTAACGCTTTTGCCTGTGAATCTCCAAGGTGACCTTCAAGAACCTTTGAGTACCTATAAAACAATTCCACGGTTCATCAATTAGCAGAAGAAGAGGACTTTACAAATAAATTTTTGAAAACAAGCAATTGCTATAAGGTTTTGTTTAAGAACAATTTTTCATATCAGTTGGTCAAAGATGAAATTTCTGAAATTTGTAATTATAATATAGTTTAATGTGAATTTAGATTTAGATGTAGGGATTGCAATCAGTGAATCTGCAAATCAACTAGAATGGTATGTACATGGGAGTGAGAAAAAACCTATTGAGATTCAACAGTTGTCTAAGATAAAAGTAATCCAATTGTATTGGTAGAAAAAAATTGGGGTTATAACCTGTTCGTTGCCTTCTAAAGCATCTCATAGTGCACTATAGTCCACTAGTGGTAGCTAAAACTCCTACAGCGTGGAACTGCAGGAAGTTGAACGATTTAGATAATTTCTATTACTCTTGGCTGAATGATAAGATTAATCTGAAATTCAGTTTCCTAAGAAGAGTATGATGATTTCTTATTGAAAGAATCCATATGCCATCTTACAATAACGAAATATAAGTAAATTTGTTTTATCATAGCATTTTGTCACTCGTTCTAACAGTTTGTTGTTTAATTTTAATGATCTTACAGCATCTACTACTGTAAAAAATTCTAAATTTTCAATATTAACTATTCAGGTGTTATGAAGATTGTGAACATTACAGATTGCATTCTGGCAAAATTAAACTCTATACCAAAACAAGGACAGAGCGGGACGTATAATAAATTGGTATGTGCTTATTTCAGACCTGTAAATAAATAAACCTGGGAACAAACTTGTTTGACTGGAAACGAATAAACGGATACAGTACAATTTCGTATATCCGAAACCATTGTAATTCGAACTACCTTAGAGTCTGAATGCCTATCASAAACCTGCTTATTTGAACTACCCCAAAGTTTCAATGCTCAACCGCTACTTCGGTAATGTTTCGTAGTTACTAGCCTACCGCTAATGTTACATTTGAATAAAGTTAAATTTATTCAGTAATATATATCTGTATATTTATGTATGTATTCTTTAATCCGAAAGATATAGTCTGAACGGCAAACGCCGATCCAAACAATTCTTGTGGTCTAAACATACCCATGCAAATATAGTTCAGATTAGCGAGAGTGTACTTTATTTGCATTCGTTTTATTCAGAAATGAATAACAGAATATTTTCTGAAAAACAAATGTTTGTATTTTTTTATTCCGAACGAATATGTTTAGATTTATTTTATTTGGAAACAAACAATAACAGATGAATATTATTTGGTTCTGAATGTTATTCGTTTTCAGATTTTATTTGTTTTCAGGTCATACCTTTTCAAATACCTAATATTAGTTAGATATATGTAGTTTGGAGTTTTAAATTTGAACAGCAGCTGTTTTCGCCCTCAACTTTAACCAGAAAGCAACAGCAAATTCAAGTTTAAACTTAAATTAATTATTCTCACAAATAGGAAGTTACAGTTACAGAGCAGTTTTGTAAAAAAATTAACAGGGGATGCAGTTATATTAAATTTAAGAGGCAGGATTAATATAAATGCAGCATAAAACTGCAATTAATTCTTGAAAAATATCTTCACCAAGCTAAATCCACAATACATGTACTTACAAGAATTAATTCAAGATTCAATCCACATAGAGCACGATGGATCAGTTTTCAACGTTTAATAAAACTGCAAGTCTGCGTAGTTACTTTGACGTATAAAAAATTTGTAAATATACTTTATATTGCCAGCGTTGCTGAAACCAGCAGCGCTAAAAATAATATGGGTAGAGTTGACAGTTACAAGTAAATCTGTGATACAGAAACAGTTGTTTGAATTATCACAATCCTGTGGTTGTATTAATTGCAAGATATTAGTAAATCCCTTCCATTAGCTGCACTTTCCATCCTTCTATGAACTTCAGAGAAACATTTAACCCAAATAATGTCCTTGCCATTGTAATCGATTTTAGTATGTTTATATGATGGTTAACTAGAGTTTGCTTTAGATGGTTATCTTGTTATATAAAACATAGTCATATAAAGTACACTGAGGAACTTTAATAAAAGCAAAACAGATCTACCTGCAGTTGCTTGGGGTACAGACAGCGTAGCACAGACAATTATTTTTATAATTGCATGTTGTACTTACTTTAGCATTTTGTATGTTCATAATTACCTTGTACTATAGCTAACATCAACTAATTTCTAAAAGCAATATAGTTACACTAAAAACTCCAACATTGTCTTTACTTCTAATAATGAAAACTGTATTAGTGTATTAAATAAACATATTAAAAAACCAGGACATTGTTTGACAAGCGAGTAAATTATATACTCAGATGCAAACAGTTTATAAGCACATTTATTTGCCCCCAGTTATTATGAAAACATTTATAAAGCAACAATTTATATTACATTTCTCAAATAACAGTATTAAATCAGCATCTACTACGGTGCTTTTGACCATATTGAAATTTTTGTCACAGCACTGCCTTTAATTCAAAATTTCTCTCATAAGACTAACATGTTTTCAGAAAAATCATATCTCTTATCAAGCACTGACAAGAAGAAATATATAAATATAAAACGAATACGAATATTCATATATTTGTATTAGATAAACGAGTATATTCAGTTTGTTACATGTTCGAATACAAGGTTTTCAGATTCTGAAAGTACTAAATTAAATATAAGATTAGTCATTGTGAAATGTGCAGCATTCCATTGGAGTAATCACTGCGGAAGGAAATGAAGAAATAACTTTTCATAGGTAAGAAAAAATTTTAAAGGATCAGTCACAATATTTTTGAGCTTTTTACATTTAAAGTACTTTATTTACGTTATTAAACAACTAACCAGATACTTGGTAACCCGGATCAAGTCTGGTCCCAATTAATCTGGAAAATTGGAAGTTCTACAGTATTTAGTATTTTTTTAACAAATCTTAAAAACTGAATTGGAAATTAAAAAAAAAATTACTTATACCGGTATGAGAATTGCAACCAAACAATTTTTTTTGTTAAACTGGAATTAAAATAAAAAACTGCATGTTCAAATCTTTGTCATTAGAAAATATCAATACTTTGATCTGCACCATTTGAGAGGTAAAAGTTACTGAATAGATATAACTGCCTTACCTGTACAAACGATTTCCTTCCATTCGTTGTGGTACATTGGTAATTACCTTCTCAGACCGCTCATTCATCTGATTATCCTTGAAAATTGAAGGTAGATGTGAAGTTGAAGCATATTCTAATATTGCATCCAACATCCAATAGCAGGGTTTCTCCAAATGGCTGGTATCAAGACAATTAGAATCACCGTATACAATAACACGTCCACTTTTCTCATTTGAAGTAGGTTGAAAAAGACCTAGGATTGGAACATTATGTGTTTTGTCCAGATCGGTATCTTCTCCTAAGATCTGTAGACAAGTACAAAATAATTCGTAAGTATTAATCAATAAAAACAAAAAAAAAAGTGTCATTTTTCACTTACACTAAGTCCTTGATCTCTAAGTTTTCTTGAAACCAAAATTCCATTATTTGGAAATTTTGCAATGCTAGTTCCTGATGCATAGTACATTTCGTGATCCCCGAACTTGAATTCTCCTTCAAACACTCTATCCCCAAACTCAATTCCCCATGAAGCGAGTAAATCGTTAAGAGCAGGAATGTTCGCTCCTCCTGTGTCGGGCATCCACCACTGTCTGGTGTTCTCATCATAGAACTTGACTTTCTTCATTACAGTAGTGTTGTACCAGTCAGCAAAAATTACAACAGAAAGACCAGAATCTACATCTCGTTTTAATTTCTCAAGCTCTTCGGGGAAGTATTCTTCCTCAGGGTCGACAATAAGAAGTGTTCCATAATGAGAAGCATCAAAACATGTGAAAGGAGCACCTATGCATTGGAATTCATTAGTAAGATGCTATAATTAAGATCGAAGAGTGCTGACTTGTGTCCAAAATACTCATATTTTCCCTAATAATGAATACATTTAGAGAATTGCATAAGATAATATAGAACACCTTAATGGTACACACACAATGTTATAGAAGAATTTAATCAGAAGATTACTCATAAATGCCAGAACTAACAGAATGGAAATAATGAAATACTAACATACCTGTATAAAATAAGATATTTTTATATATATCATCAAAAACCATATGCATTGAGTGGCAGATGGTTTATTTCTAGTCAATAGTATGAAGCAATACTGGTTCGAAAATAATTGTATATACAAAAAAAAACTATAAACAAAATGACAGCTAATAACAAAAATTGTTATCAGTTATGCAGTTTTCACATTAACATTATCTGTGCTTCAATGACATTTAAATTTAAACAGATAATAGTAATAATTGTAAAAATCATCATCATCAATTGTATACTTTCTACAGTAAAACAATAATCTATTACAGATCATACTATAATTACCTAACACTTCTATGTAGTAGCCAGCATTTCTCAGATTTTGGTACATATCCTTAAAGTTTGTGTGAATGTGATCCCCATTCCAATCCAATGGATCATTTTTTATTTTTAAGTTATCCCTAGGAAAATATCCAGGTGGATACCTTAAGTTGTGATACTGGTCCCACAAAATTCTCTTGTGTTTTGGAGGTGTGGGTATTATTTTGGCTCTGAAGATGAAAAAAATTACATTGAATGTACCTACTTACATCTACTACATAAAATAATTTAGTCAAACTAAAATACAGGTTTTAATTTAGTAAATCTCACAAACATTTCAACCGAAGTCATTTTCAATGGACTATCTTGTGATATCATCTTAGTTGGGGGAGACACATTTCGTTTCCAAACAAATCCGGTTTCTGTGTTTACAGCCCATAAGAGAAGTTTGTCATGTMTTTCGTTTGTGTTTAGGTAATAAATAGTATATAAGTTGGAGATTATTAGTTATRATAGGAGACTAMTTATAGCTCCAATAATTTTGTTGATGTAAGTATTACATTTGCTTAATAAAGTAAGATTTCTTGGGAGTATAGCTTATGTTGACAGTGAAAACTGGCTGGTTTTAAGAATTGGAGGAGAATTGACTACCAAATGTGTAATTAAATTGTCTTCTTTAATGGGTTTCTTTGAAAACAATAAAAGAGCTGTAGACATAGATGGTATATGATGCAGATGTTGGTGTCCTGCGAGGGGAGATCCATTCCAGTATGCCAAATAAAATATATAAAGTGGAGGGTTTGATATGCAAAAGTTGTATATTATATTTAATTACTTGCTCTTATTTTAGGTTTTACTTAAAAGTGAAGCTGATATAATGGATGCTCAATGTATATGTTCAAGAGTATTCGAATGTGACCATATTGCAGCTTTGCTAACATTTGACTGCAATAACATCTCGATTACTGACTATTATTACTGTTACTAAAACTTTACGAGTATACTGTGGGATTCACATGGTAGCTTAAAGATGAGCCAAATGCAGATGGTGTTTTGCCTGTTCCTCTGATTTCCTTACAGCTGATGACAGAGCACGGCATATTAAAGTAAAATGTACAGTTACAGACAGTATAATACAAAAAGTAGCAGATGTAATCGTAGGACAAGCTGCAAACGATATGTGCTTCACAGAATAACAGCGGGCCATTTTGGAATTGGGTATTTGCCATGTATTTATATTTTATTAAATTGCATATTAATAGGCAGCATCCAATCCACAAAACAACTGTGACAGCTTATAAATTCGAAAAAATTGATCGCAAGGTGTATTTTTAATATTAAAAATGTGAATATTTAAAGGGACCGCCAAAACGGGAACATATTGACCGTGACGTCAGGTGTCTTGTAAATGGCCGCTTGTTTACATCAGCCCGTCAATTTATCAGTTTGTTGTTTGCGTTCATTTTGTGATAAACGGATTAAAATACGCCAAGAAAAAGTGAAATCCTTATGAGTTATGACTCCTGAAGGCATATTCAAATGTTCATTGTTATGGAATTTGTGTACAGCGGAGATGAGGAACGTAAAAGCAACAGCATAAGTTAACTTTCTATCAAATTAACGTAGCATTGATAATTTGATCACAGTGGGTTGTTGGAAATATACTATTTGTAAACATAAAAATATACCCTAAACTTGGCATTTGTTTTAGAGGTCAGAATAAATATAAAATGCCATGTATTTTCGGGGCCCTTGCGGCTCGCTTCCGGTCTGGCTAGCAATCGAATATATGGGGAACAACGTCGTTCTTTATTATAACATTTCCCTCTATCAACTTAAATTGCATATAATTTTTCATATTCTCTTCAAGCTATAACAAAATGGAAACTGAATGGTAAACACTTATAACCCCAAAAAGAATAATAAAACTTACAGTAAGAATTAAGATAATCTTCACAACAGAAAAACAAACTTTGCGATTTTGGCATATCACGTCTAGGGGCCTTAAACAACTTTTTCATACGTTGATAATCACGAGGAACGGTTACAAAAATTTTGTTAGCTGTACTGACTGAAGTACTTTTATAACCATGTACAAAACAACACTTGTTTTGCTTTTCATGCATAATAGATACTTGTAAAACTACACAAATCACTTTTTGGTGCGACCTCTTACACCGCCCTTTCAATAAAAACCACACAAAAGCTTTTCCAATACAAGACTGATACTACACCATTAAACAGCACGTTCCTCGGTAATGTTTACATGACACTCGACGTCACGAGTTGAATAACCTTGGATAGAAGTGTTTTGGCGGTGACTCCTAAGATTCGAATTTCAGACGTGAAATTCTTTATCTACATATATTTGTTTTGTTTTTTTTAAAATGGCGTACGATATATATGCACTTCAGGATTCATTTTACGTAATTTTCAAAAAAAGTGATAATACCCAATTGTACTTTCAGCATGCAGAAGAAATTCTTTATTTAAAACACTTTCAGGTACTTACTTTCTGATTAAAGAATTGTATTCTGAAATATATAAACATTTTTATGTTTATAATAAGCTCACCTACATGTTTATGTTTGTTACAGGTATGTACAACTTGCAAACAGTTAAAGCAGTTCAAATAAAAATACACCTGGAAATCATGTCATTCCGACATTTGGCATTTGGTTAGCTCCATCAAATGTTTTAGATGCCAGTCCTAATGGTTTTGTTGGTGAAGATATTATAATAGAAGTGAAATGCCCCTTTTCATTTCGTAATGATGTTCTATCAGAGACACTACAAAATACAAGGAAATACATAATATTTTATGACGAAAACAAACAAGTTGTTATTAACAAAATGGATCATTATCATGATCAGATACAAGGAATTACTACATTTAATGAAATGAAAAACTCCTTATCTAGTTTTTGGTGTTTAAAAGATTATTATTATAACAAATATTGATATCGATGAGGAATGAGGTAAAAACATATTTGTTTTAAAAAGTTTTACTTTGTTAATTATGTACCTAGGCTTTAGGTCAATAAAGTAGTTTAAAAATAGTATTTTTTAATTTATTTGAACCTATTTCTTATAATATTTTAAATTCATTGTATAAATCTTATAAAAGTAGCTATGTTTTTAAATTCTATAGCTTTAGCTGAGATGAAATATCAGTTCTTACAATTTTCAATTTAAAGCATGTAGTTTAATCATAGAAGTAGAAATGACATTATAATAATATGATAACTGATGTGATCATGGAAATATTTTAGCACTTTACAATTTTTTTTAATGCTGGATTTTGAATAGTGAAATTAAATTTCACCACACAACTTTTCTGCAGGGCGGAAAGCATTTATGAAAAAAAAGTAAATTTAGTTTTAATAACATTCACTGGTTCTGTTATTAAATACCATGTGTTGGAATGTTTTTGTAATACCAAATAAAATCATGTGCCATCTACTGTGCATGTTTTACATTTGTTAATGCTACGAGCACCACCACACGTTTGTAAAAATAAACCGCCAACCATCTTATTCGGCAGTACTTATCTAGTATGTAATGTAATGACGTTAGAACGTCATGTTCAAGTTTAATAAAAACGAAGTCCTTCGATTCATTCTTTTGTTTTACTATTCAAGTCACAAAATAGTTCAACACCATCCCACTGAACAAAAAAGGTCGTAGGTACAGGGCTTGCTACATCGAGCTGTTAATTTAAGTGATGAATTATTCCATAAGCAAAACTTTTCTATAGTCAAAACAATATTAATAAAGAATGGATAACCTAAGCACTTCATTAAACATCAGATTGAGATATTTAGAAATAAAAAGAAACCCACAAATAAATCTCGCCAAAGGTACTGTAAATTTCCATTTGTTGAAGAGATAGCTCGTAAGATTAAGAAATGTTTTAGTGATGATAAGAAGATAGGTTGCCAACAACAAGTTTGTCTGATGTGGTGTATTTAATTCCATGTAACAAACGCAATAAGGTATATATAGGCCAGACAGGCCAAAAACTTGGTAACAGAACCAAACATCAGTATGATTGCAGAATAGTAAATGAACACTATGAAAATAAAACGAGACTAGCCACACACCACTTTGATTAAGGTCATCATTTCAATTTCAATGAAACTAAGATAGTAGATAAAGAAACCAACCTTAGAAAGCGCAACATCAGTGAAATGATATAAATTAAATTGGCAGAAGGTAACAATATCAATTTCAGAAAAGGACACAGAAAATCTGATAAAGCATATGGTAATTTAATTAATAAATATATGACAAAGAATAAGGAATAGCTAAATTAACACAGGGATTAGGCTTTTATTGAAACGTTAGGGTTTTATGTATGTTAAAACAAAATTTAATTCATAATTGTATTATCGTCAGTAGTTATAGTTGTTTGTTTTGTTTAGTCTTGAAATTAATGTATAAATTCGACAACCAGTTGTGCATTTGGCCGTGAGAAATTGTGGTACTTGTTTTTACGTTATTTATTCTGTTCTCTTTTAACGAAATCTGCTTTCTCGATTTACAAAGYAAATGGTTCCACTCACGGTAGTATTTGGTAAATTATTTGTATGTTATGTGTTAAATAATCATTGTTTGTCAATATTGGTTCCCATTATAGCATTGAAAAAGCCGCAAGATGTGGCAAAACGTCAGCCAATAATAAAGTGTTGAATGAAGTATATGTAGTCTGGAATATCTTAATAAACTCCCTCATAATTAATAATTTATTTTTGTTGAAATTATCTTTACAGTGGATTTCCAAAGACAGCACCTGTAATTTTGTTGAATATTTTAGGAGACTTTACTAACATTAAAATAATTATTTTTTTTTAACTCTGTTATATTTAATTATAAATTACTGTTGCTAGGTAAAATATCAATGAAATTGTCTCTACAAGCTTTACCTAAGTAAAAATGCTATATGGTGTTAGCCATGAAAAACAGAAACCAAATGCTGCAAATGCAGATAATTCATCGTTCGATGCAGCATAAAATGTTGCCTCAAGGATACGTTAATGAAATTAAAAAAAAACAAAAAAATTATGAGCGATTTTCTAAAATTCAATTTATCACTTGTTTTACATTTTTAAGCAAACCATAGAAGATAATTTCATTATTTCTTTAGATTATTAACGACAATCAAAATATGTGGCTTAATTGTCTTTGTATCTAGTACCATTTTTAAGATCCTAATGGAGATTGAATTCGTTACACCCTGTATAATTTAAATGAACCCACTTTAATTTAAATCCGAACCTAAAACAGCCTAAGAGGTAATTAGAAAAGGAGAAAATAACAACTGTATAGCAAAGCATTATCATTGATCATTTAAAGCAAAACATGAATTTGTAGTAAACAACTTACTAATACATCATAAATAAACATCTCGATAATAATCTGGAGGATGAAGTTTGTAAATTGCAAGATACCTTATCAAGCATATTTGTGCTATACTCGCAAAAGATCTTTAGATACAAAATAAATGTGGGATATTTTCACATAGGATAACAAATTTCATAATTTTGCTTATAAGTATGAAAATATGATAAAATAAGTGAACTCCAAAATTAGCAAAAATTTGAAATTTTATGGATAGTACAGCTGATCATACCTGATTGGTAAACTAATAGTGCTCTGCCTTGGTTCACTTTCTCCATTAGCGGGTGGGGACTCAACTGTCACAGTCACGTGCCCTTGAGCAAGTCCTTCAAAGTCACTAGCCTCCTCACTAACTGATAAGCTAACCGCTAACCAGCCAGCCCAAGGCCACAGCAGTTCCGAATGACTTATTGCCACATCCAAAAGAGATCCGTGCTGTGGGGTATAAGGATGCCACTGAGGTTTATTGACTATATGACCAGATACTCCTAACCCATTCAAAATTGTCACATTTACAATGACTGGTAGACCACTGTAGTATAGAGGTTGGGTGCAGTAGGGCCACATGTAAGGGCATTCGCTGAGGTCAATGTAACTGGGGCTCAAGCTAGCCTGGAAATGTAAAAATAATTAACATGTCATTTGAAAACTTAAATGGTTATGACAATAAGTAGTAATAACCTTGTAAAGAGATTGCATTTCTATTATATTATATATTATACATTCTACAAACAAATCTATCTAAAATGTCAAAACATTTTTTCGTATTWATGTTATATGGAACAATTATAAAATGAGAACAAAAAATTAAAATTATAAAAAAATTACTCCAAAACAAAGTTTTAAGTGCCTCAAAACTATCTTTTTGCCTTCAAAATATACTCAATGTGTTAAACATAAAGTCATAATTGTTTTACTTATATCGGGTGATTCATTTAGGGGTACCTTTTTCACTGGTTATATTATGACAGTTGACATGTGAGTCGTGATATTTTTGTTTAGTATTATTTGACATTTCATCATGGAAACATAGCCGGGCACTGCATCCACAAATTATTCAGCTGTATTATGAAATTAAGTGTTCTACGAGAAATGTGTTTCGTGCACCTAGAGCAACTTATGTTCCACACAATCAACCGACCGAACGCACAATTCGCAACACAGTCTAAAAGTTTGAAACCCAGTTTTCATTAATGGACAACATACGACAATCACCCACTATAAGCCCCCTTTATTTCCAGCGAAAGATTAAATGGTTGTATAAGCTAAGATGTTAGTACAAGATTTGTTAAAATACAAAATCATGCCATGATTTTGGAACTTTTAAAATTTAGTATCATTTATATTATAACTTTGCAAACATGGATAGATATTAACAAATTGTTAGTTGATATGGTTTAAACTGTCATGCAAAGCTTATTTGTTGAACTAAGTACTCATCCTACATGCTAAATTATTAAGAAACACATTACTTTAAATCTCTATTTTTAAAAACTAGAAACAAAAACAGTTTGTAATGTTGGGGGTTTGTAGAAAAATTCTAATATGTAATAGTCTAATAGGTAATTTAATAAATGCAACATTACTAGAAAATTTGTGTATTTATAATAACTTACTTGTTCATGAATATACAGGGTGTCCATGAATAACATTAAAAAATCAGAGGGTGATTGTTCCAAAAAAAACCAAAGTGACTACACTAAGTGCAAATCACATGACAAAAATGAAATGAGGGAAGTTGCATCATCCAGCGTCATCATTTAGTATTGTGTCGCACAAAGAATGTTGATCCATGTTGAGCCGTTTCTGTGCAAAAACAACACTTGGTAAACCAGCAGCGATCAGTGGTATAATTGTTGCCACAGTAAAAATGAAGAATTTTCAGGAGCAATGTGAGTGTGTGTTAAATTTTTCAAGTTTGGCGAAAGTGTCACAGAGACTGCTTTTACAACCTAAGAGGATGAATCAATGACCTGGACACAATGTTTGGACTGGTACAGTTTCAAATTAGGGAGGACCTCGGCAAAAATCCTCGAAGTGGGCGACTATCCATGTCAACAGATGACTTTCACATCAACTCAGTGCATGATATGGTGTATGCAAATCATTAAATAGCATAGCAGTCAGGGACTACATTTTCCCTGACCGAAGAAAGCTAGGATGTCTCCGTCGAACATGAAGGTGAGGTTAGTGGTTATTTTCAATTGCCAAGGGATAGTTCAAGGGGACAAACAGCCAACGGGAAATTATATGCAGAGGTTTTGGAAAGATTAAGACATAGAGTGCTGAGGAAGTTGCATAAACATTAGCAGAACCAGAGTTGCACGACACGACGTCTCACACCTCTCTACTTGACTGCATTTTTGACCAAAACTAAGACAGCAATGGTCTCTCAGCCGCGCTACTCCCTAGATGCTGCTCCTGCAGACTTTTCCTGAAATCGATGACATCACAACAAATAGTACCAAGAGCATTCCAGAAAGCTTTTGAAAGTTGGAAGAAACATGGGGAGTGGTGTTGGGTCAGGCAAGTCTAGTACTATGAAGGGGACAAACAAGAATAAGACGTACTTATTGAAATAATGTTATAATTCTAATAGCCTGGGTCTTCTTTTTTGACCCCAATGGTAGAAAAATGTCTGGAAATGTTTCCTAAGGAAGCTACAGCTTTTTGAAGATGATGGTTATCAAAAATAGAAGAATGATCCATATAACCCAAAGAGCAGTTACTTGGATAATAAATTAAAGCATGTAAATCAATGTCTTCCTACACATCCTTTAATTTTGTTTTGTTTGTTTTGTTGTCATCATATGGCTTTTATCACCTGAAAATATTTAAACTGTATTAGGTAAGATATATTTTTGCTAACTTCCAATGTACCAATGTGTATCTCTTTTTTTACAACTTTTAGCTGAAGATAAGGGTGGATTCATTAGAAACATGTACTAGTACCTATTTTAATTAAAGGATGTTCAGGAAGACATTTACTTGTTTTAATTTGTTATCAAAATGTTGTACCTTAATTAGGAGGAAGCACCACTACGCTTGTTTTATGTGGCCTACACAGTTTTTTTTACTTCTGTTAAAGACTAGTTCGAGGTTTAGGAAATTCACTATTATATCAAAAAAATTTACGTAAAAATCCGAATCTGCAGAGAAAAATTTCCAAACACTTTCTAAACAAAATTTTACGCATTAAACAAGCTAACCAATGTGACTCATCTCTCACTGATTTGACTAAACAAAATTTTAAAAAGATTTAATGGTTAGTCACACACTTTTTAAAGGTTGTAACTTTGACAAAGATTACATAGTAATTGAAAAGTCAGATCTGATTCTTTTGTTAGTGCTTAGTTAGGTATTTTTCCGAAAGTACAATAGTAATTTATTTAAAATAGTAATATATACAACTTGTTCAGCAAGCTTCAGAATAGTAGATATATAATTAGAACATTATGCAAACTATATCAAATTAGTAGTCATAAATGCAAGTAGTCACCAAATATCAAAGAAGAAGATTATTATAAAAATACATATTATCAATTTTCTTTCAGTTTGATTTGTGTATTTCACTTAATACTGTTAGAATCTAAGAACTAAGAAACTGCTCATAACAACATTTCAAAACCTAAATCTAAATAAGCTCCTAGATATGTTTTTTACTTTAATCAAAAAAGGTGTTAGTAAGGTTATAATGAAGTTAGAAAAATCACTTTTATGATATGTACAAACATTTTTTTCAATTTCTTAACAATGAACTTTTAATACAATCTTACAAGGGCAGATATATTGTTTTAGTAAAACTATAAATGACTAACTACAATATGAAAATATCCATCTAGCAAGCTAATAATAAAAATTAATTGAAATACATTTTGCACCCCTGGAATACCAGTGTATAAAAGATTATCAGAACATAACATTCATTTTAAAAATCAAAAAGTATTTATCTCGAGAGAGCTTAAAAACAAAGAAAGTCAAATAAGCTGAAAACAGTGTAACCTGCATTGATGTGATATCAATATTATAAGATGATTTATGATATATTTACTTAAACGCTACTGCTTAACTACTGCACAAAAACATGAAATTACTGCCAGTTTTTGAAACCCCGCACCCTTACACTTTTTTATTCACTAACCTGTGGTTTATAGTTGCTCAATATTTGGTAAGCCTTCACTAAATTTAGTTTCCCATGACCCTGTTCAAACATGTTGACACCAGGCAGCCTTCTTGCGGATGCCATTAAGGCTTGTTTCATGCTAGCTGGGTTGATAATTTCACTTCTGTGAACGATTCCACTTGCCAGTAGTGTAACTGCCCCAGCTACGACGGGAGAAGCCACACTGGTTCCAGAGAGGGAGCGACAACCTCCATTTATGTTTGAACCACGTACACCTGAACCATAAGTGACAATATCGGGTTTGACCCTGCCATATCCTAAAAAAGATACTCAATCTCCTTCTATAACTCTGTAGCAGCTAAATTATATAGACTTATATGGTATCAAGTAACCTTTATCAAAACTGACTCCAATACACTTCAGAAATATTTAAGATGCAAATTAATATAAGTTAAATTAATAAATTATGCAAATATTGCAGTAATTTTTGACTAAAATTCTATGTCCTGCATTGTATATTTATAGGACAAATTATAGACAAAAAAGATAATTTTTCTCTGAGGAAGTAGCAAAATACTAGTATTGAAAATATTGCTACTACTACTTTAGATTAAGAATTATTAAACCACACACATACAGCATGCTTCCTGACAGACCCACTTAAAACAACATTATGTTCAGCAGAGCAATATAGAATGACAAAATGAAATATTTAATTTATTTAGTATGTGAACAGCCCATGTTTGTATATATTGTGGTTAAAGGAGTTATATTTATGGGGCAAAGGTAACCTTATTTATAAACCTAATGAAAATATTGGATTAAATATTTATTAAAAGCAACTATTTAAAAAATAATCCACAACTTTTTAACTCTAAATTGTCTTTTTTTTTATTTCCACTCAATGTTAAGCACTACTCTTAATAACCTCAAAAAATCATAAAACTTGTGAGTTTGACGGCTAGCAAGGAAACATGTGTGATGTGATTATATTCTAGATGTATCCCACTGGATATAGAAAAAATGGCATCAAAGACCTCAGTATGACCTAACAAAATTATTATCAAAAAGCACAAATACAAAATCTTAGACCTTGATTATTTTCTAACATATGTCTACTATTCTTTCACAATTATACTTAATTCTTGTTCATAAGGAGCACAATTGATCCAGACCTTCTCCAAGAATAATTTATACAAAATACAGATGAAAAATATTTGAAATTTCAATTATCTGGAGTTAGCCATACAAATTACTTATAACCCACAAATAAGTTTCTTAAGCTTTTAAGGTATAAAATGTAAATAGAGTTAAGAGTTGTACAGAAGGTTCTAAAGACATCTTGCTGTATAATAATAACACTATCAATGATGTATTACCTGACAACATTAATGATAGAAGTGAAAAAGTGACTGACAAACAAAATTTTTCATTTATTTATTCATTTGTGATAAAGACAACAGTTATTCTTTTTGTCATATAAAATGAACGCTTCAGATTTATTAAATCACCTAGGTTCGGATGTGAAACAGATTTAATTACATACTAATGAGAACTTTGTAGACGTTACCATTTCAATGTTGGTTCAAGCTTTGTAGTTTTGTTTCAAAATTTTTTATTTATTTTATTATATTGTTAGCAAATATCAGAACAAAAAATGTTAAATACATCACTTTTCTTGTTGTACCCAATAAACTTTTAAAACAACTGCAGACTTTTTATAAATAATGGAAACCCCATTATTAATGACATAAAATATCTCACATATTATAAAATGAAATTGTTATATAATATGGAAGTTATATGTTTCTTGTATAGACAAAAACTCAATATAAATGCACTAAGAACTCTTTCTATTTTACCTTGAGGCAATTCCCAGGTTGTCATTCCCCTTGAAGAAAATTTTGCAATCTGATCCTCAAAATTAATCCCACCAACTCCAATAACATCCATTTGATCAGCAGGATTATTGAGGGTTCCATATAATGGTCCATCATTACCAATAGCCGATACCATAATAACCCGATTGGCCGTCAACTCCCACACCTTATCAACAAAAGGGTGATCTTTAAAATCGGGCCCCCCTATGCTCAAGTTGAGCACATTGATTTTTTTCAATATTGCATAGTTAAAGGCATCCAGGAACCATGATGTATATGAAACTTGGTTGTTCGTAAAAACTCGAAAAATATGTAATTCTGAGTCAGGGGCGAACCCCAAACATTCCTTGCTTGAAGCAATGACTCCTGCTACGAAGGTACCATGACCCAAACCATCATCTAATGTCTTTTCATTGGTCCAGTTTGTCCTTTCTTTAATTTTTCTAAAGTGGGGGTGTGTCTTCGAAAGACCAGTATCGAAAATTGCAACTTTAATTCCTTTCCCCGTTATACCTAAAAAATAAACTTTTATCAAGGTTTATCCTAATTACTAACTATAACAAATTCAAAACATGTGAGTAACAACTAATTTGAAAAGTACAGTTGTTACTTTCTCATCTTCATACCACCACTCCAGCATGATAAAATGGGTTTGATAATAATTGTTATGATTTATTGTATGATTGATAACTTAAACAGTTTTCCGAATCAGAAATTTCAAAACATAAAGGTGTTATAATTGTAGCATGTCAACAGTTTTGTGATATACTTAAATTACAACTCCACCGCCAAATGACATCTAAGCATATTTGCCATTATATTTGTATCATGATAGTGGACCAAATTCATCAATAATGTTGCACCAGATTACTCAGATTTGGTTTCCCACAAATTTAAATTACTACTACATAAAATTTATGTGTATATTTTATTTACTATATTTAATAATAATAATAAATACCATTTATTTAGCATAAGCTAATAACCTCAAAAATAAATGTATACATAAACAAAAATAAAGTAAATTTCAAAAACCAATGATTTACAACAAAAGATATATTTCCTCTACACAATAATAAATATATATAGTAACTAAACGGAATATAAAAAAAATATATCTATATATATAACAAGATTGTGGAAACATGGCAAACATGTATACACACAACAAATCAATTTCTATTCCAACCAATAATATAACTATTACAACATTCAAAGGCATTTTAATGTAATATAAATACAGAAAGGACAATGAGTTGTTTGTCTTGTAATAAATAATCAGTTAACATTCTCTTAAAATTTGAGTAATTCTCACAGTTTTTAATTTTTAGTGATAAATTATTATACTCTATCAGTCCTTTAGATAATGTTGATTTAAAGTACTTTTGTGTCTTCCTGGTTGATACACAAAAATCTTTCATATTTCTTGTAGGATAATTATGCACATCACAATTAAGTTTAAGGTTAACAGATAAATAATAAGGTACCATTTTTCTTTTTACTTTATATATATGTAATAACGTTCTACTCATCCATCTTTGTTGTACATTGATAACTTCTAACACATCTAACATACTTTTCACTGGAGTGTATCTATTACATTTTAATACTGTTCTTAAGCACTTACTCTGTATTTTTTGTAACTGCGCTATATCACCTTTTTGAAAGTTAAACAAAATGGTGTTGCAATAATCAATATGAGGCATCACTATAGTCTTATACAGCAATATACTAGTTCTAAAGTTGATTTTGCTTCTTAGTCTACATATAAAATTTGCCTTTCTAAACATTTTACCTGCTATGAAATTGACATGTACCCTGCATTTCAGTTGGGAGTCCTGCATAATATAAGGATAATACCTAGTTACTTCATAACTTGTACTCTTTCTAACTTGCTATCACTAATCTTTATTACCTTATCCTCAACCTGATTCAGAGCATTTGTACTACCTATCCGCATATATTTAAATTTGTCTACATTTATACACATATTATTATCACAAAGCTAGCAGTAAATTCTTTTAATTCATTTTATTTGTGATGTTATTCACTCAAAAACCGAGAATGGAAACAAGAAATGTCAAACAGTCTGTTTACCGCTATTAAAAATTATACATTAAAATTATAAAAATGAATTCGTGTACCTAATGTATGGAAGAATGTAGACAAAAACCGTTAATTGTAATAAGTTTAAAATTTTTCAAAGATCATTTGACTTCATACAGTCCCAAAAATCAGCAAAAGACCTATTTTAGAATGTCTTTGATATTATTTTAATAGTACGAATTAATTAAAAATTATAAATAAATGATGACGCATGCAGTAGTTCCAAACTACCCCCTACAAATTCTCTAATATAAAAAGATCATTAGAAGTCAACGTCAATATACAAGAACCACGTTGGTGATAATTCTCAACAAAAGTATAACTATAATTAATACTCCTTTTATGCTGCAACAGCTTACGGTAGCTACATATTATACAGGGTGATTTTTTGAAAACTTCACACCTTAAATAACTTTAAATAGAGGAAAAATTTAAAATTTTGCAAAAACAGGTAAACTTTTGTTTGCAGGGGGACAACTTTTGAGATAAGTTTTTAATGGATAGCGCTTACCCTCTTAGCGGGGTAGATACCCCTTCAAAAATTTTAAATGAAACTACCCATCTTACGATATATCATTAAAAACCTTATTACACAAGGAGTCTTGCCATGTAATTAGTTTTACTATTTTTTACCCATTAACGGGGTAGTGGGTCAAAAAGTGCATTGTAGCAAGTGGCTTATAAAATGGAATATTTTGGACTTTTTTTAACAAAATTTATTGTCTTGCAGTTACAATATAAATTGTTCTTACTTAAGCCTAAAAAAAACTTGTTAAAAAATAATTGTTATGCCTAAGCAAAATGCCAAAAATACAAGACACTGGATCTGTAGTAAACAAAAAAAGGGCAGGGAATAGAGTCGTTGATGAAATGGCCCAACTTGAAGTACTTGGTCATTTTTCAATGGATCCAACTAGCTCTTTGCGTAACATTGCTACAGCCACTGGACTTTCTTATTCATCTGTAAGGAAAGTTACAAAAGTGCGCAAATTCCATCCCTATAAGATGAAAACTCTCCAGGAACTCGGCGAAGATGACTTCGATAGAAGACTGCAATTTTGCGAAATTATGACAGAAAAGATTATAGTAAATCCAAATCTAATAAAAAAAAATCTGCTTCAGTGATGAATGCACATTTTTTTTGAACGGCTCTGTAAATAAACATAACGTCAGGTACTGGAGTGACGAAAATCCTTATATTTTTCGAGAAGGTCATACACAAGTTCCTCAGAAGCCGAACGTCTGGGCTGGAATACTTGGCAACGAAATTGTAGGTCCGATTTTCATTGATGGGACGCTAAATGGGGGAAAGTATTTAGAATTACTTGATAACGCTATTGATCCTTTAATCACAGAGCAATTAGAAAACCAACGTGACCATGAAGGAAATCCAATGTTGGATGAATACGAATTGTTTTACCAACATGATGGAGCCCCACCGCATTACGCCATTAATGTGCGAAATTGGTTAAATCATAGATTTCCTCTTCACTGGATTGGTAGGCGTGGAACAATTGAATGGCCGCCACGATCACCCGATTTGACTGCTTTAGATTTCTTTCTATGGGGTCATTTAAAATCTGTGGTTTACAAAACACAACCTACTAGCCTGGACCATCTGCGAGAAAGAATTATTAACGAGTGCGGGAGGATTCACCTGAAACTTTCCGAAAAGTGCAGCAGGAGTTCGAGAACCGTCTGTATTATTGTATGGAAAGAGGTGGTGCACATTTTGAGAATCTATTGTAAGGTTTGAATTTCTATGGTTTTGTTCACACTGTTTTTGGAGTTACAAATAAATAATTTTTCTTTTTCGTGGACATGGACTTTCTAAAAAATTACATGATAAATACTTTAATGTTAATAATAATGTTAAAAGAAAATTTTCAGTATTCTGGGAGCTTTTTTTAAGTGTCATATTTTTTACAAGTTGTTTGTTTAAATTTTGGGTTCTCGTAAGGACAAATTTTATTTCCGCTCTAAAATAAAATACATTTTGTTGAAAAGAGTCCAAAATATTCAATTTAATGAGCAACCTGTTTCATAGGCACTATTAGTCTATTACCCCGTCAATAAGTTAAACGTGGTAAAACTAATTACATGGCCAGACTCTTTGTGAAATAAGCTTTCAAATGATGTATCACAAGATGGATAGTCCCATTTAAAATTTTTAAAGGGGTGTCTACCCTGCTCAGAGAGTAAGCGCTATCCATTAAAAACTTATCTCAAAAGTTGTCCCCCTGCAAACAAAAGTTTACCTGTTTTTGCAAATTTTTAAATTTTTGCTATATTTAAAGTTATTTAAGGTATGAAGTTTTCAAAAAATCACCCTGTATATGTGTAGCATTGTAAATTAAAATGCAGTATTTATTTATGGATGTGAAATAAGTACCTTATTTTTATTTCAACAGGTAGAAATAGCACAACTATTTTAAATGGTGGGAAAAATACAGAAGACTATTTACTATTAATTATTTATGTACTTATATTTTATCCAATTCATATACATAATTTTATTTGACGAATTTGAAAATTATCGATCAGATTAATTAGGACAAATGCTATTGGATGCGATGGCATGTCAATCCATATGCTGCCGCTGGTTGAGGACTACTGTGTGAGGCCGTTAACGGACATCATAAACTCACCAATCACGCAAAATACCTTTCCCACTGAATGGAAAAAGTCCCTGATTACCCCAATTCCTAAAATTAGAAACCCGTGCCACTACAACGAGTTATGGCCTATAAGTCTGTTGCCAGTGGCGGTGAAGGTTCTGGAGAGAGTGGTCCTGCAGCAGGTTCTCAGTTTTGTAGCACGAGAGAGGTTGCTTCCGACTTTCCAGTCTGGTTTTCGAGAGTTCCACAGCACATCCACCGCACTATTAACTGTCATTGATGATGTCCTGCGTTCATGGGATTCTGGTGACTCCACTGTATTGGTGCTCCTGGACTTTTCCAGGACCTTTGACACCATCGACCATCGCATCCTACTGGCTAAGCTGGGTTACTTGGGCTTCTCATCGGACACTGTTCAGTGGTTTCGTGGCTATCTCGGCGGTCGGGTCCAAAAAGCTAAATTGTCGGGTGTTGATGTTTGTGAGTCAGGGTTTGCAGAGGTCTTGTCGGGGGTGCCTCAGGGATCCATTTTGGGACCTGTTCTGTTCTGTTTGTATATCAGTGACCTATATACTTGTGTTCCTGAAGTTAAGCTTCATCACTATGCTGATGATACTCAGCTGTATGCTCCTGTCAATGAGGGTAACGTCTTGGAGGCAGTAAATAGTTTAAATAAGAGCCTTCAGACCCTACAGGCCTGGTGCACGAAGCAGTCTTTGATGTTGAATGCCGCCAAGACATCCCTGTTGATAGTGGGCCCCCGTTCGGTTCGTGATATCGTCCGTGATTTCATCAAATTAAGTATTAATAACTGTGATATTCCTTTAAGTACACATTCTAAGGACTTAGGCATAATGAGTCCATATGAATCAACCGACAGATATAGGTTATGAATTTTTATCTGGGGGAATTGACATGGCGGATCTGGTGATTTCCAGTGGTACTCCATAGTTGGTGTAAACAGCAAAATATGGAATAGGCAACACGACATGTACACGTGTAATTTGAATTATCGCGATGTTCAGTAAATGTGCTTGCAGGAAAAGCCATTGAATCTTTAAACTAAAAACTACTTGCAGGTGAAGGAGTAATCTTAAAAATGTAATAACACAAGTAACGTCTAAGATAATAAATAAATTTTTAATATTCAAAAACATATTTAGCTCCACAAGCGAATTTTGACAAAAACATTTGGAATGACATTGAAATATAAACACGGACAGTTTAAGTATGTACTTAAACAACTAAACGACTAAATAAGGATGTTCCTAAACTGATGTGTAAAAATTTCTTCCAATGCTTCCAGGGTAGGTATAATTAAGGGCATTACTTTTTCAGTAGCTTTATAATATTCATATTTAACTACATGATGAAGCTAGCATCATTAAAAAAAGTTTAACACGATAATGCCTATTAAACAATTTTTTGGGGTCATAAGTAACACAAACGACAGTGTGCACCTTTAGTGTGGACTGTCGTTTGTGTTATTCATATTTTTAAGTTTATTATTTGATATATATACATATTAATTGAAAAATTGCATTATCTTATTCGTCTTTTTTCAACAGCAGCATTGTTAATAAATGTTTGAACAACTAATCATTGTTTTCTTTATTCCTAATTGTAAATCTTATAACTTAACGTAACTTATAACGTAAACACGTTTCATTTTGTATATATTTAATTTTTACAATATACCTGGTTGTATATAATTCTCCGCTGAGTTTTCTTTACCCGCAGGCTATCCACACCCGGTGGGTTATTACAAGTTTATTTGTTATTATTTATATTATAGTCAAGGGCATTACTTAACAACACTTAATATTGTATTGTTTTTTAACAAGTTTTACACGAGTTTTACAAGGTTATATAAACATGTGTGCAACATATTAGATGTTTCAATATAATATACTGATGTTAGCCAAACCATTTAGAACTACATGTGATAGATATATAATAATTAAACTTTAAACTTTAGACTTCTTTAAATTAATCGCACTTTCGGTAAGATTTACATAAAACTTATCTTTATTATATTCTTATTCCATTGTAAATTTATTGTAGAAGCCCTGATGATGTCTTAAATAATGACGAAAGCTTGGCTATGGAAAAAGAGTTCGCTTAATTTTATTAAATCAAAAGGTCTAATACCCCCTACTTCTGAAGCTTGAACATTCAACAAGTTGCGACCATTATTCTCAATCAAAATTAAATTTAAAGTAATAAAGCACTCAATGCCATTACATTTTTAACGTAGCTGCATAGTTGGTTGCCGACAACGCTTCATTTCTAACTTGTTGGGTACCACTGACGTTTAGTAACTTTGTCGGTTGGTTCATGTGTCGGTTGATTTAAGTGTCGGCTGATTCATGTGCACCGGGCATAATCATAGATTGAAGTCTTAGCTTTACCAATCATGTCACGTTAGTATGTCAGAAATGTTACCTTGCTTTGCATAGACTTCACAGTACTAGAGATTTACTTCCAACAGGAATCAAAGTTAGACTTTGTGAATCATTAATCTTTCCCACCATAGACTATGGCTTGGCTGTGTATTTATCCAGTTTAAATGGTGCAGATGTGTACAGACTCCAAAGGATACAAAATGCCTGCATAAGGTATTGCTTCAAACTGCGTAGGAGTGAGCATGTATCATCGTACCTGAGCAAAATTCCGTGGCTCAACATAAAAAACAGATTCAAGTACAAGTTTCTGTGTGAAGTTCACAAAATATTGTTCAATAAAATGCCATTGCCACTGTTTTCAAAAATTGAACTTATGTCAGTAATTCATTCTTTTAATACAAGAAATCAAAACGCCATAGTCACTCCAAAACATACAACTGAGAAATTTAAGATCTCCTTCACGTACCTGACGACCATGTACAATACACTCCCCAATAATTTTAAGAACATGTAATTGAGCACCTTTAGAGTATGTCTTAAACAACATCGGTTACTGGAACAAGCTAATTAATATATCACTGTTTGTTATTCCTTTTTTTTGGTTTTGTATATTTTATGTATGGGAAACAAATGCAAAACAGCATTGCTGAATTTGTTGTCCTTTTTTTGCTATGTGCAGAAATAAATATTATTATTATTAATATATCACAGTAGTCAAAAATCTACAACAACTTTTACCACAACTGAAACTGCAAGTGTAACTAGCTGGTTAAAAGTACTTTTTTTATAAAATTCACAACCCACAATGCTACCCGATACCTGTACCCACTAACGAATTTTTTAAGTTTAAAAGCCAGGCATTGGGGATGTCGAACCATACATATATAACTAACCAATAGAATAATCTGTTATATGATTTTAGGCGAAACTGTCCAAGTGTAAATAGCGCCGCTCATATGCATACGATCAGTGAACTTAAACAAGAATATGATAAACATTGATGTTGGTTGAAACAGTGACTGATTATAGGTTCTACAAGTTGTCGTGGCTGGGGTTATAGAGATCCGAAAAAAATGCTAGATGTCGCTGGCGGCTATCATTGCGGTATTTTGGTCACAGCAGAAACAGTGAGTGTTTGGTATTAGCTGCTAAGCTAGTACACTACCAAACAGAATTCTAAAGATAAGTGGTCTTTATGATGATGATTCCACATTTTAATACTTAAATTGTACCTTTAAATGATATCTTCCTAAAAATTTATACTTTTTATAAATTTAACTCACCCATATTCCAAAGGGTATCTGCTTGCAGCACAGAGGTTACCTGCCTGGGTATTGCCCTAAGCAGTCTTCTGCTCGTATGTCTTCCAGTAGCCTGCCAAAATTGTGAATTTGCTGACAAACTTATTCTCTGTCGCCAATTGCCCCCATTTAAAAACTTCAAGGTTCTTAATACCATTCGTTGTGGTGTAACCCGTTTTATAGATGGATGATCTCGTAACGCATTCAAACCAACCAACTTTTCAGTATCCTCTAGCAAAATTACATCAAAATCACTTGGATAATCACTAGCTGGATTCTGACGAGAGAGTATTGTCCAATTCCGTAGTCCAGAAGTGTTTAAAGCACTGTTTATGTAGTTTGCTCTAGCATGGTTTTTGTAGTAGCCATCAAATGTTACGATGTATTCATTCTGTATTATTTTCGAGTTGTATTCTATGTCTACTTGTTCCGTTCCGGTGAGGTTGCAGCACAATGGGGACTCTAGGTTAGCTTCGCTAGTAATTTCTTTGAGGTATGCATTGCTGCTGCTCGTTAAAGAGAAACTTGTTGCAATAAGTAGACAAAGTAAGAGGTTACAAAAGTGTAACATTTGGGCCATCGCTTATTTAATTTTTAAGCCGCTTTTTCTTCCGAGACATTGTAGTTATACCATCGGTGCGCCGTATTATAGCCAAAGATAGCACGTTGTAATCATGTACAGTTAACTGTTTCGCCGCTGGGCAAGGTCACATTAATTTTATACTATTCAATGTTCTGTTAAGCATTCCAAACACTTATAACACAGGTGACAAAACAATAATATTGGGCGATTTGTTCAATTACTTCCCCATTACCCTTTTTTCTTATCCAYACGCATAAACACACGTCAGTTATATAATTGATGCTTTTCTGTTCCTAATAATGTAGTAATTAGTAGAATTTTTACGTTTTACGCTTTTCTGTCATCTACTGCAGATTCATTTGACATTGACAGATAACAGTAAATAAATTAATAACGACAATGGGTGCGTTCAGCAAATGGAACAGTTACACGCGTTTCACAAGTGATTCATAAATATCTGCTGAACGGGTCGCTCCCTGCTACTGCTGTTACGCTTAAAAATGTAGCATGTAGCGGAACGAAGCAATCAGAGCATACTTGAAACACTGTTTCACTAGCGGAGCGGATTTCGCGTTTGCGCAGTAACGAATAACGCTTAAATTTAGAGTTCGAATAAAGAGTACTTATTATTTGCGATTCGGCTAGAGCGGTACAGCGTTTTTCACGGGAGAAAGTGACAGCGACGTCATCAAGTGGTACCGTCATATGCGCGGCGAGCCTGGTTGCCTATGTATTCATCGCGATACCAGTGGCGTGTCGAAAATATTTTCTGGATATATTGCAGAAGATATTGGTGTTGGGGTGGACCTGCTTCAGCACCTTGTAAATGTGAATGGAGCAGCTCTCCTTCCTTCGGCATTTCTTCTTTTTGTTGCTCTTCGAGATGTTCTTTTGCACCTTTCAAGCCTTCTTGGCGGCTTTACCGGTAGTCTAGTAAACCGGTTTCGACGCCTATGGGATAATTATTCCAACAGCTGACCTTGTACGAAAATAGAGCTACTGCGCAATGATGTCACTGATGACGCCCTGTCACTTTTATAGATGAAAAACACTGTAGGTTTCCTTTTTAAAGCTTTTTGTGTCCCGTTTCAGTTGGAAGAGGTTTTGTAAAAGTATGGTTGTATAAAAAAATTATAACATATAATAGATCAGGAAATAATTGTAAATTGTGCAGAAGACATGCATGCACATCATTCTGCAGAATTGTAAGTGAACGATGCTAATTTAGTTTAATAAACTTGAGTTATCATTTCAATATAATTCCGTGATTATCAGGTAAATATTAAAGTAAAGGGATGTATTACATATTAGTTCTTATAGATAATAAACTATTAGCATCACTATTAACTGCCGACGGGCGTGAAAAAATGACAGGAATAGTTCAAACAACTAATGACTCCACAACACAGGTAAGAATGAGCAAGGTGGTATATTCTGGTGTTACAGCTCGTCTTAACTACTGACCCCAAAACCCGTGCCCGTTTCAGATGGCGCCAGGTTCGTTGTCTCCCACGTCGACTTGATTTTGCTGTTGTGTCAGATTGTTGTCTCTGTCAAATTGACAAATAGATTATCACAAAACAGTCAAAGAACTATTAATATGAGTTGTAYTTTGTAAGTTATCAAGATGATATTCAAGAAAATGTATGCACAGCGTTTTTTACCTATGACATTAGCAGTTTGTGTATTATTTGAAACTGGATCAGTTTCAGTAAGGTATATGTGACACAGGTTTGTTTGAAGTGGTTAATTACCATATACGTACAATGTACACTACCTTCAAGAAGAAAGGCACACAATAAGGCATTTGAGGAGGTCTGCTTAACATGTAGCCTGTAGCTACACTCTACCAAGTTCCTATATATTGATCCTGAACGATAGAAAGCACATCTGAGTTGTCTATGCAAGATACTATGAACTATATTAAAAGCAGGTATATAAAGGCTACAAAGCTATTGTGCAGTAATTAATGCTATTGTTTCAGCATTATTATCTGTTGGTTACAATAAAATGTTGGTGAAGGCCAAGACTACAGGGAAATAAACGACAAAAAAGTTAAACTGAACGACTGAAGCAATTGTTATACTAAGTCCACCGTAATAGTGGTGCCAGTTATAATGCAATGAGAAATTCACTTTACATAAGTATTTTCTGAGCTTATGTATATATCTACTCAGTATTCCTATAGAACTAGTAGTTGCTGAAGCAAAAATGAAATAGTATTTAAAATGTAAAACGTACCTACAAGGAATATTAATAACGGGAATCATTATTAAAGAAAAACACATGATAATCTATTAAATCTTGTTGATAATAAATTGGAAGACAATAGATACATTATTTTTTATAAATATTAAACAATGTTTCAGAAGTTTGAAATTATATTTATCATGACAGCTTTTGTTATTACATGCTTATTATGTTAAATAAATGTCATACCATATACCTGAGGCTCTGTATTTAATTTACTATTTCATGTAAAATAAGGTGATTAGCCCTCCGGGAATTTGTTTGCAAATACTAATATTTGTGCTAACTTAAAAATATTTATTGTAAAATATCAATTTATACTTAACGTACTTATTCAAAATACCCACATTTAAGTAATACGACTAATTCATATTCTTCAGTAGACAAGTCTATTTTATAAGTTTACTGCCTTACCCAGACGAGTAAAACTGTGGCAAAACCAAAGTTTATGGACAAAACCGTCCGCTTTGCTTGTTGGCACTTGATTTTAAATTGCTGGTGTCTGGATGTGAACGTTTACAACTGTGCTATTTTAATTCTGTAGCGGTTGGAAGTAGAATACCTATATAGGTATAGTAAACGAACACCATGTCTCATTTATAAAACTGCAGGACTGACGAATTGGTTAAAGCTTTCGCGGCCAGGTAAAGAACTATTGTCTGATTCGCGTCTGTAGGCCGTCATCAGTTGGAGTTACTTCCTAACGTTTCGCTAGCACGAGTGGCAAGCTTCTTCAGAGGTCCTTACATCTCCGGTGCTGGACATAGACAGTCTACGATTAGCACCGGAGACGGAAAGACCTCTGAAGAAGCTTGCCACTCGTACTAGTTAAATGTTAGGAAGCAACTCTAACAACCAGGACAACAGTTCAGATTCCACGGAGTAATATTATAAGAACCATCAGTATTTATGTAAAGTTAAATCCAGAGAATAGGATATACATACATGTTGATCATTGTTAGGCCAAATACCTATCCAATGGCAAAAAACACGGCCTAAACGCCTCAAAAATCGCGCGGTAATAAAAGCAATAGCTACCTTTTTAAAACTACACATGTGTCTTGCTTAAATAAAAGTAATTGTAGTCCTGGTTTCATACCCCTTTTATAAAGTAACACTGAAAATTTTTAGATCAAACATTTACATGGGATCGTGCTTCAACGAAACTTCTAATACAGTTATTCAAAATTAAAAAAATTCTAGATCCTAAGTCAAAAAAAGAAATATGGCAGCAAATTGTCTCAAAATTTCAAGCAGCAAATTATACATCAATTTCTGCCGATGTTCTCGACAGAAAGTAAAGAAATTTAAAGAAAATATGTAGGTATTACAATAAAGGACAATATAAAGAAAATTGGACAGTGCCAAATTTCATGGGAATACTTCTCGGACTTAGATGAAATACCGTGCATGTTCCAAAAACAATTTTGTCAATAATGTGTATTTCTGGTAGGTAATTCAGAATATATGCAATATTATTGTTATTAGCCGTATATTTATTTGTATTTTTATGTTGTGTTGGGATGTGGTTCTTCAAAAGAGATAAAATACTGATGGTTTAATATTTGGACGTTTCGGCCTTGGCTTGGGCCTTTTTCAACATTTATATTCTATGTATATACCGATGCACAGGAAGGCTGTCAAGAATATTTAAAACCTACATGCACATGTAAGTTATAGAAGCCTGTCAGTGTATATGTATTTATAGAAAATAACTGTTGAACAAGGCTGAGTCGGTCAAATATTAAATCATCTGCATTTTATCTCGTTTCAAGAATCATATCCTAATTAAGAAAACAATATTTAACGTATGAAAAGAAGGTTCAATAACTGTTACGATACTTTTCATGTAGTCATGGCTGGACCTTCATCTAACACAGGCAATAATTCTCAAAGTTCTTCAACTAATAAGGAGATTTCTGCAGATGATGATGGTCCCTCAAAACGAACTAAAAAGGCTAAAAACATGAAAAACCTCTATGGACTGAGAACATAACTTGCAGAGTAGAGTAAAGAAGAATGGACGAGATTCGGCGGCTTAGAGAAGCCATAGGACAAACGCCATTCACGCAGAAAGAAGAAATGTAATCTTGAGGAAATGAGTTGATTAACAGTAGTAGATTGAGTTACCTATGAATTAGTTTTTTTAGTTATAAGTTTGTACAACATGTTACATTTTATATAAATTAATTTCTTAAAATGTTCACTGTATTTATTCTTTTTTGAATACATTTATGCCTATTTTCAATGCCCAAAATGTCGTCTTCATCATCAGGTGGTGCACCTTGGAAATCTTCATCAAATTCTTCACTATTGTCATTGTCACTGTCGTTTATAATTATCAAGGATGCAAGCCACCGCTATTATATCAGCTCCAAAAGATGGATCCTATACCTCCAAATATCTTAAACGCCTAAATTTACTTTTTAAGCGCTCAAAAACTCTCAATCACGGTTCTAAGGCAACTAAGCTTATACTTATGATTAATATGATCAGCAACCAAGTGACCGTTGTCTCTGAATGCAGAAAAAAAATAAACATAATGAATATATCAATAAACATCATACGGTGGTCACATATCCCTATATATATCGTAAGAAGTAATATTTGTTTTAATTTTTTCAAACCCATTTTAACCTTGCAAAATAATAGAGTGGAATTGCGTGCTATTGTAATAATCATGTACATTGTGGCTCGGCTGCTTTATGG
Organism: Rhyzopertha dominica; assembly: GCA_025024175.1. Lineage (NCBI taxonomy): Eukaryota > Metazoa > Arthropoda > Insecta > Coleoptera > Bostrichidae > Rhyzopertha > Rhyzopertha dominica. The sequence goes on from QCXZ01000003.1 coordinate 43,549,554, forward strand.
GAATATGGCAGTCATCTAAGGCGCCTACTACTCCATGAAATTCCTGTTGAAAACTATTGTTTGTCAGTGACTAGTGGGACATTTTATATAGTCAGATAACACAAATTTCTTCTAAATATGATGGGCAGTACTTTTTGCCAGACCGAAACGATCCCCAACAGATAGGAATTATTCTTGCTTGCCTAACAGCCATTAAGAAAACACTTTTTTTCTAAAAGGGATGTCCACAATTGGAATTATTTTAGTCGCCCGGATTATTTGTAGAAGTTTCTGCACAATAGGTTTAATTTACCTYCATTWATAATTTACAATAAATTTTAGATCTTACCTCTAGTGCCTCTAGACTCACTCGAAAATGATTAATAAATAAATCGTCCATATGCCGTGAAATAGTGATTTCATAAAAATTATCATTTTTTGGAATTTTCCAGCATTCTTCCAAGGCACCAATTACATTATTATTAAGAGGTTCCGCAAGTGTAAATGCGCTACTCAAAAACACATTTTTTTTTTAACAAAATAATGGCGGTGTAGTGTTTTTCAATCAAAAAATCAATTTTTAGGGAGGAATGAGTCGTTTTACGGCATACTTCAAAGAGACATTTTTTATTTAGATTATTAGTTTTGTGTAAAAATCCACAGACCTAAAAGTTCTATTAAAAAGGGAGAGTGTGCATTACCCCAACGCACGCCACTGGTGCTTTAGAAACCTCCCGATTACTTTTTTTATTGTACCTTGTGCCGTAATGATTCCCATCAAATTTGAAATCTTTTATAGCTCAGGTATAGTCTTGAAAAATCATTTTTAAAATTCAATTTCAACACTGTATATCAAAAACAAAGCGTTTTCGGTAAATTTTTTAATCGAAAAAAGTTTTTAAAATTGTGTTTTCTATCACCTGTCAAACGTTGTCGGTGTATTTGGAGGACACTCTGTATACAGAAAATTTTACATATTGTAAATTTTATGTATTACGTTTATGTTAATTGTGAATGAGCACTCGGAGTTCATATTGATACAACAACACATGGCAGCACCGGAAACCCGTACTGTGGATGAATCTGTGAAGTCAAAAASTAAAAAAAGATAGACGCTCGGAAGTGGGCATTTAAAACAGAATAACTAGGGTAGAAAGAGGAAGTAACTCGCGCTTATATTTTGAAATCAAAAGCTGAAGTAGCTAAATTGTTCTGCTGTGGTTTGCAGATAATAGTAAACCGAAACCATGGGTAGATGTCTGCTAGCGGAACTATAAAGATTAAAAAATAGTGATAGATTTCAAAATTGATTTTAAAACTACCAGGTTGAAGTTATTTATTTCAGTACCTATGTAATTTAATTGAGTTAATGTGCTTTATATTAAAATATATCTTTATTTATTAGAAAAAAAATAGGATCGAAATAAATTTATAATAGTTTATAGTGAATAAGTTTTAAACGAATTAGTTTCTTTCATGTAGAATTATAGAATATATTAATTCGTTATTGTGAAGCACATCGTATCACTATTTGAAATTGCTATTATTATGACTCTGTGTTTTGACTGCTAAATCTTATCAAATACTTATGTTTTAATAAAGCATATTTTTTGTTATCACGTGGCTTATTTACCATTTTTTTTATATTTAGGGTTGGTTGTTCTTAATTTGGATTTTGTGTATTTTGTATTCGATTGAATTATGAAAGGAGTGCAAAAGTTTAAATGCATTTCAGCAGGAATGTAAAATTATTACACTTTTTGTTATGAAGTGTCATCTGCTTTATATGAAATGGATGACTTTATTTAGTCTGCTCGCAGTTAAATAATTAGTAATATAGATAGAGATCATAACAATGTGTTGATAGTACAATACGGTACGCATTTGCTTTGATTTTTTTTGTAATAGTGCGAGCTTACAACGGGCGTAAAATTTCCGAGGTATTATACGCATGACGTAAGTTAATTTTAGATTTAAATAGTCTTTAAATATTTTATATTTGGTTCCAAGGTATTTCTCGATATTGTTGTTAATATGATTTTGAACACGTTTTCTGATATAGCGAAAATTAATATTGGATCTTCTAATGCGGAATGGGTTGTTTTTAAGTGAGTTTCGTCTCTAGCTTGATTTGTATTTAAATTTGGTGCTTTACCGTGGATGTTAGAGAATATTCTTTATTGTTGGTTTTGAGCGTTCTTTAGAAGTATTGTAACGTGATTAAATCCTGTTCAAGGCACTCGATATTTGTTTGATCGCCGAAACTCCGTCGTAAGTCGTAACGCGTCTTTAATCAAGGGTCAAGATTCGAGTTCACTACGTGTACCTATTAATATTTTTGCTCTATCTACAAGTTTACTAATTACTGCTCTTAATAGAAAGTTTTGTAATTGAATATCGTGAAATATATTGTACGGCGCCTAAGAAAGTTTCTAACGTGTTTTGATCATCTCCATAGTATGGGATGGTGTCCACGTATAATTTTAACAACTGTAAATTTGGAGTTTGTACATTTACGTTTCTGTTTTCAGACATGTTTGATTCTAATAAGATAYTAAGTTAATTTTAGATTTAAATAGTCTTTAAATATTTTATATTTGGTTCCAAGGTATTTCTCGATATTGTTGTTAATATGATTTTGAACACGTTTTCTGATATAGCGAAAATTAATATTGGATCTTCTAATGCGGAATGGGTTGTTTTTAAGTGAGTTTCGTCTCTAGCTTGATTTGTATTTAAATTTGGTGCTTTACCGTGGATGTTAGAGAATATTCTTTATTGTTGGTTTTGAGCGTTCTTTAGAAGTATTGTAACGTGATTAAATCCTGTTCAAGGCACTCGATATTTGTTTGATCGCCGAAACTCCGTCGTAAGTCGTAACGCGTCTTTAATCAAGGGTCAAGATTCGAGTTCACTACGTGTACCTATTAATATTTTTGCTCTATCTACAAGTTTACTAATTACTGCTCTTAATAGAAAGTTTTGTAATTGAATATCGTGAAATATATTGTACGGCGCCTAAGAAAGTTTCTAACGTGTTTTGATCATCTCCATAGTATGGGATGGTGTCCACGTATAATTTTAACAACTGTAAATTTGGAGTTTGTACATTTACGTTTCTGTTTTCAGACATGTTTGATTCTAATAAGATAATATTTTGTCGGATAGATCGCTGTCTCTTGAAAACACTGACAAAAAATTAATAGTCTGACGTTTCGATTACACCTGTAATCTTTGTCAAAGACGAAGAACCTCAAAATTTGCCTGACACAAGTTCAAACAAAATTTTGAAAGTTTAGTTATAGAGTCTTTATAGAGAAAAAATAATTAGTTGATAGTACATGGTTTCTATAAATGATTCATGTAACGCGGGCGGCGTTGATTACTGTTTCTGAATTCTTTGTGCCGCCTTTTGTAACTGCTGCCAAGCTACAATAAGCACAACAATCATTCAACATCAATGAGCACGATAGTACTGAAGGTTGCAGATCAGTTACAGTCAGTAAATTGTTGACTTTATAAAGATTTTCCAACAATCAACGGTTCAATTTTTCTTTCAAAGGTAAGAAATAGGGAAATAATAATAACTATTGGTATAGTAGGCTTGTGGTAATTCCGACAACAGTCTACAGTCTACACCCTTGCACTGTGGAAGCCTTGTGTAGTGCAACTAACGTTACTACCATTTAGTTTGTGAATTACCTTTGCGGCAGGCCAAAAACATCTTTCAGTCCATTATAGTACAATTATTTAACAAGCTTACTGTAGCTACAAACTCACAAATATGATACATAACTTAAAAGTTATACATAATCGTGTTACCCCACAGCTCCGAAATGTGAGCTTTCTGCAACCTTAAATTTGATTATCCTACTTAACACTACAGAATATGTTGAAGATACATGAGTATTCAATTCAATAATCAACAGATGACAAGTAGTATACTGAAAAGCAATAGTTGTGTTCATTTTCCTGAGAGGCGGAAAACTGATTTAATCGATAATTTCCATGCCCTGGGTGCATGAATCATTTGTAAAAACCCTGTATTTCGAAAACTCGATATTCAAAGCGCTTGGGCACTTGGAGCATTAATTTTGATTTGTAAGAATAAAAAACGCGGCATCATGCACTGCAGCAACCAGTGTTGTTTATGTTTCTCTATAAATGGTAATATCACCCTGGTTACTTTATGTGCAGTTTTGATTCATTCTCTAACCGTCTCTCTGTGGCTAAGATGGCTAGTTATGTACGTACCTGGGTATTTAATTTTGTTTGTTGTTCTCAAAATCAGGTTCCCTATCTTGTATTTTGTGCCCGTTTCTAGGATTGTTTTACTGGATGGATCTCTTATCATGATGTTGCTTTTCGTGTAGTTTATTGTTAGTCCATTTTGTGGAGTTCGTGTTCTGCATTTTCTAATAATTCTGCCAAGTCATTTTCGTTCTCCGCGATTATTATCAGGTCATCTGCATATGAAGGACTATAGGTAGTACTATTTCATTCTCCTGCTTGTTAAGGTTTTCCATGTTGGTTATGACTTTTTGGAGAGTTTCATCTAGTACGATTATGAAAATACGGGGGATATTGGACATCTCCGTTTCACGCCTCTGTTTTTCTGTTTCGTTGGTGTTGTTTGTCCGAACCACTGCACTATAGTATTTTCGTGTAGGCAAGCTTTTATTATCCTGTTGATTAAGTAATGAGGGACTCCTTTGTCCCTGAGGATTTGTGGCACTACCTCATGGTTTATCGTATCAAAAGCTTTCTGTAGATCCATGGCCATCACCAGTATTCTAGTGCTTTCCATTTATTTCTCCTCTAGGATTCTTCTCACTGTAAACATGTGGTCATCAGTTGACCTGTTTTTTGCAAAGGCTGCTTTGTACTGCGGTAAATCTGGTATGTATTTTTCCATCTCTCCTAGTAAGAAATGGGTCAGTAGTCATTTTCTGCAATTAGATTTACTTTAGGTGGCCATGTTTTCCTCTTCTAGCTTCTTCAGCCAATGCGCCATAGATATATATTTTCTGGAGTTGGCGGCATTATTTCTTCTGCATTTCTTTAGATATTTGAAGGTAAAGTTAAGGAGTTCGCTGCGCTAGCAGATATTTAGTGATTTTTTTTTAATTCTTGGCATTTATTTTCTTGGTGTTGTATTTCTCTATCTTTTTTAGTCTAGTCTGTTTTATGTCTTCTAAACTATATTTTTTGCATCTGTTTGCTTTTATCATTCTTTCCAGTTACATCATTGGCCGCTTTCCTGTTTAGTGATATGGGTGATTTTTCTCGGCGGAGTGTTAAGTTAGCTGCTTCCTTGATGTCCTTTGTTATTTCCGTCCATGAACTGTATCCAGTCCTGTTACTCTCAATTACTTCTGTATACTTTTTTCTTACGGCATAAACTTGCAGTGCGCTGATGTTAATAGTAATATTTTGGGGGTTGCTAGCGTTTTTGTTGTTTTTCGTCAGGTGAATGTTTTTGAGACCTGTGAGTAGTATCTTGTGGTCTGTGCGTATATTTTCTACCCATCTGGCACTTACTTTTTTGGTGTTTATCGATCTGTTCACTAATATATGATCTATTTGTGACGTGCTTTTCCCGTTGCTCCAGGTTTAAATGCATGATTTGTTTCTGCTCCAGGTGTTCTTTATGGTGAGATTAAATAGGTGGGCAATGTTCTTAAGCTGGTTTCCGTTTTCATTTGTCCACGAGTGGTATGTCTTTGGTCCTAGTATATTTTTATCTTCATTTGTTTGATCTTGGTTTCCGAGATGTGCATTAAAGTCTCCCATTAGTATCACTTTAGATTGTAGTTTTCTTATTTCTTGAATTATTTGCCTAAAAACTGCGCTCGCTCTTCTGTCAGTTGGAATGTGCACGCCTACTATGCATATTGCCTGACTTATAATAAGCGTTTCAGCTATCACTACATTTTCGTTAATCGGCGTTGCTAAAATGTTTCGATCGTCTATGTATCCTTATTTACTAATAGTGCAACGCCTCTATTTGTCTTTTGTTGCTGTCTTCCACTTAAAAACCATGTATAGTGTTTCGTGTATGCTACTCCTTCGGTCATATGTGTTTCTTGTACATATGCTATTTCTATTTCTTCTTTCCAGAATGTTTCCTCTATCATGTTGCGTTTTTCAATTTTTATACATCCACGAACATTGCATGTGGCGATTCTTACTTCTTTGTCTTTTTTCGTTTGTTCTTGTTCTTGTGTGTCACCATCCATCGTTGTTTACCTTATAGGCTTTCTTTTTAACAAATAAAATAAAACATGAACACGCTGTTGGCATCAACGTTCTTAGACCATTGTCAATATTAAAAAAAGAAGGGGCCGCTGCGGTTCAAAATGATAAGTTACTCGTTACGGTAACAAGAGTAATTGTAGGTAATTTATGTAATTTCAAAACTACTTCTACCTTTGCTCAAATTATGCTAGGTTATTTCGATTTTATTTAAATCGAGCATAGTCGTAACTATCTATACTACAATGTATTACTAGTATTATGCGGGCATTATGTTAGCTTGGTATGGCTTGGTTTTCACCCAGCCAATGCACCTGGCAACAATAATGGCTGCGCACTAATGACGTAACTTTAAAGTTCTGTGACCAGCGGTATACCTATATAATATATAATCATCGTTCAAATTGCATGCAAGTATTGTAGTTTTACGGGAATCTATATTTATTCTTCCACTAGTCATTTACAATAGTTTTATTTCAAGATGCTGTTTTTAGCTCTTGCTAACTTAAAATAGTAAATAATATATAATAAAGCCCTACCTTATTCTTGGTCTTATACCTTTTAATACAGCTGCAAGGATTTTTCAAACAGATGAAAGTGAAAAAGTATATAGGTTCATATTGATATTGGCTCCAAGTAAAAATTTTAATCATTCAAGACATAACTCGGAATGATAAGATAGTCAGACGACTGATAGCATAACAATAGATATTTCACCCAAGTGATTGCTATGTAAGCCGGAGTGCACGGCGGTATATGGTCCATGTGAAAACTTTTGCGGCAAACGAGTGCAACTGGCTGTGTGGTGTTAGAAAAAAATGTTGTGTCAAACAGTGATTAACTGAAATCAGTGTTGGAGGTTACTTTAAAAATGGAGCCGCGAGCTAGTTCATCGTTAAGCATAACTAGTATGAACAATACCCTTACCGCAAGGGACAGTTTGCAACAAATTAGAAGACTTAGTGAAGAAAGTATCGACGGTAGTAATGTTACAAATCATGAACGAATGTGGAGACTATCTTATTTGAAGGTATGCACCAAGGTGTTTTCTGTTTACGAAAATAGAGGGATTAAAAGCAAAGGCGCCGTAATTGAGCAATTTTTTATTATATTTGTGATGTGTACCTATTCGTTCTGATTCATTTTGTTTCGTCTTATCTTAATCGAGAAATTCCGGCGATAATCATTATTATTAGTCATTTCAAGCATTTCCAAATTAATAAAGCTGGCTCCAGAAAACTTCTGTTTAAAATTTATACTATACGAATTATTGCGTTAACTTATAAGTGGGCGTTACAAGTAGAGAATCACACATAATATTATATTAAAACTAGACGTTAATTATTTAGCTCACGAGTAATGTGACCTGAAACAAATAAATATATTAAAAAACAGGAAAGTTTGTGCCCGATGCATTTTTTCTGAGAAAATGATATTGTATACAAGGGTTAAACACATTCTTGGTATAGCTAAGGAAATGCTTCAATTTATGTCATTCTAATTTTATTATTATTATGAATATTAACAGGCATGGTGTTCGTTAATGATAATTCACAATATTTGTTGTAAACGGTTAATATACACGACACAATCCCTAAATGCTGTTAAATGGTTAGATTTCAAGGTCCGCCATTCATTTTATTTTTATACGTTCTGTAAATCACAAATTCTGCACGTAGAAATAAGCTTGGAGTACTCAGATCAAGTAGCTACTGTATTTTTGTAGGATTACATCATTTAATCTGTCTGTGAAGTGTTATACAGGTTGCTCTAACATGGTACCTACATGAGCTACTTGATCTAAAGTGTTCCATTGTAGAGAATCACCCATTCATTCCAAAACGGATGTCTGAAGTACAACAGTACCTAGATGCATTCTAGTAAATATGCATTGTCACGCATTGTTAAAAAGAAAAGAAAAACAGAAAAATCATTTTTCATTTATATTTCACGTTATCTGTCAAATGTAATTACTTCTCTAATACAAGGGGACTCAAATACAGATATATATTTTTAACTTCTAGCCGGATCTACAGTTATGTTTTTCTATAAACCAAGCAGCTATATTGTAGTCTGTACATATTGTATAAAAGTAGGAGGTATTTGGTATAGTACATGTATATTTTAAATTCCTTGTTTGATCCTCATTTTAATTTACTTTTAACCCGAACACTGCTTCTTTCTTATATGTATTAGAGGTGGGCGGCTTAGTTCATTTTGGTGAATAGTTCATACTGACTTAGTTCAATTAAATGAATAGTTTAATTTTATCGTTCAAAATGAACTAGTTCGAATTCGCTGACCGCTTCCCATTTCGTAGCCCTGCAGTTGATATATGTACTTGCGGACTTGTGCCATACAATATACAACAGCTAATTATCGTTTAGTTCTGTAATAGCTGCACGTCGTGTGTATTTGAGATATGTAATGTAATAGGTGCTTTAATTGATAATGAAACTGACATTATGAAATATATTTAAATTTGTAATTAATTTAATAGCTTTGGAAATACAATAGGTATAGCGAAAGTAATAATTAATAACTTTACAAATAATAATAATACAACTACAATCAAAGTAATTGCTGTTAAAGACAAATAGACAGGTTACCTCTTTGCAAGCGAGCGGGACTTTGATGTTTATCAATCATCATCCGCATACTAATTATTCATTAAAAAATAAACGTTTGTAAGATATAACCTATTATGTATTCTAATGTTTGTTAAATTTAACATTGTGTATATTTTAAAATTGTATTACCTACTTCAACTGGTCCTGATTTTAAACACACCGTGGTACGTATTATACTGAAATACTTAAGGCCATTTCAAAAGTACCAGCAATATTTAGGTACTGATATAATAATTATATATTTGGTATATGACTGTCTTATTCCAACATTCTGGCTTGCAACACAATGTTAAATAAAAATGCCAAACAGCGAAACGAGGACTGCGAGACTGCGACGCCATTGTACGCTATACATGCGAAATAGCTTTATTATATCGTTCACCCGGCCGCACATCGTAATTCGCGTGTTCGTTCACGAAAAGTTACATATTCGGTCGTTCATCCTTCCCATAGGTCATAGATCGCTCGCGGTTGTTCAGTCGTTCAATGCGAACTGCACATCTGTGTCAGTCCAGTATCATACAAGCATGGATGTATAAAAGAGGGAATCCAGCTTTTCACATTCTAAACTGATGCCAACATCTGATCACAGTCTAAGCGTTTATCTGTAGAAAACATTGGATCTTCCAGTTGACCAGTTGTGTATGTCCAATGACTAAGCTTTATGTTCATGGTCATACACCATTTGGGCGTTTGCGTGTGTGTTTTTYTTTGGTTTTATGATGTGTAAGGTGACCAACTTTCCGACCAGAAAATCTGGACACCTCCATGGTGCTATTTGTAATATAGGATAAAGTAAAGAGTAAAGAGGAATGGTCGGGCATTAGGTTATGCCGGCTACGCAATTGCATGCTGACACCACAGATCTAAATACCTAGAAGTTTAATATAATACTAATAAGATTTTGTGAAAAATGATCCTCGGACAGATAGGATCAGACGCATGCGCAGTAAAGATACGGAAAGGTCATGACGTCACAACAAACAACAGGACCTGCCGCACATCTCACCAATCGCCATTCACTTTGTCAAACCAGGGAGTTACTGCGCAGACTCGCTGCTCTACGAACGAGCAATATGGCGACTTACGGGTCGTTACAATATTTTCTTGCGCATGCCCTAACAATTAGCTAACTACATAATAGATGAGATCTATGTGGCTGACATTAATGTTACAGATGAAACTATAAAGTTAGCAACTCCTGACTCGATGAAGCTTGAAGCATGAGAAGACTGACAACATTGAAAAAATAAAATACCATGTTGTTCACATATTTAGCATACGTTTTAGCCAAACCCTAAAAAACCGGACAAAACCAAACAAAATTTTGAAAATCCGGACAAATCCGGATGCCATATCAAATACGGACTCATAAACAAAAATACAAACCTGTCCGGGCTAAATCCGGACGGGTGGTCACCTTAATGATGTGCAAGACGCAGGGATGATTTCCATATAATTGTTAACGGTAGCAGTGATAAGATGATCAGGCAGTGTCAAATGTGCAGAAAGATTGATATACGTTAACCCAATGTTTCATTTCACAGGTATGTAACACCCAAGTAGTATTTAAGGTTAAGATTCATAGGCGTGCGGTATTTAAATTGCTTATTATGCCGATATTTTACAACACTACTACTGAAAGATGAATTGTTTACTAGTGTATAACAAAAAAATGAGTTTATATATGTGTGCATAAATCATATTCATACAATATTTTTTTCCTATCTATTATTTTTAGGTTTCCGAAGCATACTGAAGAATGCAAATTACGGCACGTCAATGCCGCGGAAAGAAAACAAACTTTGTTATTGCGCTAACTTCACGCCATTTAGATGTTGGATTCACAACAATGCGCTTTCTGTCAATGAGATGCGGTATCCCCTCTTTTATACATCCATGCATACAAGTCCGTTGCATCGTTCTAAACGACCTAGTTCATTTTATCCTGACGAACGAGATCGTTCATTGTGGCGCAACGAATAGTACATTTCGTTCGTTCGTTCACGAACTTCCCACCTCTAATATGTATTAAAGTCTGGCTGTCACTGCGGCGCCGTAATGACTTCTTAATGATAGACAAAGACCTCAGGTTACAGGGCAGGAAAATTTGTTTTAGAAAACTTGTTTATTTAGCTTCCTAACAAGACGATTTATTCATATATGCAGTTACGCATAATTATATGCTTATAGGGTAGTTTAAACGGACATGGGATATAAATTGCATGACAAAGCATAGGTGCAAAATAGCGGGGAAACACTTAATGTATTTAAATACTTTTTAGTATTTGAAAATATCTGCCTAAGCCTAACCGTGTGCTCAAGATACCTAAAACAATTGCGTGTCCCTAACCTTACCATGTGACCAATACGATCTGTCGTCATTTTTGATTAAATTATTTATATTATATATACAATTTATAGAGGTAGGTTTTATAAAATCGTCTGGATAATGTTTGTTAAAAGTCTATAAAAGCATTAGAAGATTCATCTTAATATCTCTATATAGCACAACATAAGCTATGACATATTGAAATAGCTGAGCGCTTACTGGCAGGTGCATATTTAGCAATTTCTAATGTTTTTTTTGTCCAAAACACAGTTAATGAATCATGAATCCATATAACTTCTTGATGCAAAACGCACGCGGAATTATCTAGGTTCAGCCAACAGTTGCTTTTAGAGTATTTTCCGAGAATTCATTTACAAAGTATGTCCTATGGTTGAATTTTTCTAAAACAAGTAGGTATGGTAGCGGCGCCACCAGTTTTACGACTACAGCAACATCCGATTTACTGACCAACAAACGGATTGTGTCAAACAAAACTGATAAGCCCACTAACTAAAAAAAAAGTATTACGGTTTAATAAATTTTCTTTTTGTTACAGGGTCAGTTCGAAACCTTAGATTTAGGACGACTTTTCCACAGATACACACAGAGGATAAATCATGGATATTTCTCTTTGTTTCTCCTTCTATTAATTCTTCTTAGCGTAATACATTTTGTTGTCGTGCTGTGGTCGAATATAGTAAGTATAAAGTACGGAGGTTACTATAAAATAAGTCTTAAGAGTATTTTTTATTAGTACCTATTATCTGGGCATAATTATTAAGATAAAATCAAGAAAGCACAGAAATAGATAAATCGCCAATGTTTACTGAATAAATATCGGATTGTCATGTTCCAAAGGCAAAACGCATATCTCACTTGATTTAGGATTTAGGCACCAATACAGCTTGATCAAAATCTTGTGTGCCTTGTGTGATCTGAGACTTCAAGCTAAAATATAGTAGTTATAAGTATCCTCACACATACCAAACGCGTTGTTTTAAATTACAGTTGCGATGGTTTGTTAACTGGATTAATTACATTAGATTACGCTTAATTAAAGGGACAGACATGATGTTCAAATTTAAGAGTAACGTGCCTTTCTTACATGGTACTGGTTTCAACATCAAAACCAAGTAACCCAACCTAACCCTCATAACAATTAAACGTTATCCGAAATCAAACGTTCGCGCCACTGCGTGGAGGATTTGGCGGTTGCGCGCATTCAGACATGTGCTTTATGGCCGGGGTTAGTGTTACTACGTAATTGCAGAATTGCACGCCGCAAGTCTTTATTTTGAAGTGCAGAATCAAACTTCAAAGTTGTGGTGTAACGTTAAATTGAATTGAATATTTTACTGCAGGTAACGAAGTTTGAAGACTAAATCTATAAAACGTATTATATTGAACACTAATAGTTCCGACCCAAGCAACAACCCCATTATTAGTACGAGTTTTAGAGTATTGCTAATCAAAATAAAACAAGAAAGTTACAAAAATCACGATTGCATATTATCTATATTTTTATTATTCAATCGATTAAAATAACTTTGTAATTGAGTGTTCAGTCATAAAAGGCAATTAAAATTACCAGATGTATGACTGTTATATATTGAATTAAAATATATCCTCTTCGTAACGAATCTGGTATACTCAAGATCACTTTCTGTTATCTTTTTTATATAAAAAGTACACTTGAGATTCATGTAATAGCCCCGTAATTATAAATACACGTGTAAGAAAAAGTAAACGTGGAAGTAGAACATTAAGTACACCTTATGTTTATAAACATTCCGTACCGTTCATCTACTACGTCAGCTTGTGAAACTCATCGGTACTTTCAGAACTAAATAATTCAAAAGCTAACAATTTTCGAAGCAAACTGCTATGCTATTGTGGTTTTAATGCCAGAACAATGACAAATTAGGATATGCAAATTCACACTAAAGCATTTACCATTTTTTAGCTTTAGCAATGCGATTTGAAAAAAAGCGGGTTAATTATTTTTTCATATAGATCTAGATTCTGTAATAAAAAAGTATGCACAACGCATCCCTGAATTTTCGAGCTCAAAATAAATTAAATAGACTAAAAAATATTTACTAATCATAGGAATTGGTTGAAAGACAGTATTTTACAACTGGCGATAACATGATTACAAAATACGAGTTTGAAATCCATGTGAAAACATCTCTGAAAGTCAATTGAAGAACAATATATCGACTTCACGTCAATAAGTAGCGAAATTTAGAGACAATTTGTAACAATAAAGGCCACTCCGTTAATTGTTTTTGTATACCGTTTCGATCATATTAAAAAAAAGGATGGAGATGCGACTTTCACCCCTAAGATAAAGTGAATGAACGTCAAATACTTAATAGATTCACTGAAAAGGTTTCCTAATAACAAAGATTAACTTTCGCAATTTGATCATGGATAGGTAGGTAATTTGATTTTTTTATAGAATGGATGTATTTCTACGTCATTAAATTCCTACTGAAATAACATTTTTTGGTAAAAGGTATGATCAAGTTGCAATTTATGGACAAGGTTAGGATATGCCGATAGAAGCGCTTAGTATTGCACAATATATAATTGGTACACAATGATTACATCTTTATTTACCTGCTGAACAGAAGTCATCGATATCAAAGGACCTAAATTTTATTTATACGCCGTAAATTATTTATGGGACCAGGTTAGCAGTTATTAATCGCGCTTGCGAATTTCGGTAACCATCTGCCCAACATTTCGGAAACGAAAATCGTTCTTAACAGAAAGAACGGGTTGTTTGCGCACTATACGCAATAAGACAATAAACATCGAATATATAACTTCACGCGGAGCACCCTTATAATCACTTAATTATTGTTTATAGGCCATATTGCCTTGGCTGTTTTAAATTGTAGGAAAGTTCACTCCTATGATTTTATTAAAAAATAATCCGACCAAACTGAAAAGAAAATGCATATTCCAATAGCGTTAATCATCTCCTGTATACCGCCAAAGTTTCAGTACCGCAACCCTTTATATAAATGTTAGCTCCTCAGCTTTCGATAGGATGCTTTCTTTTAATTAAACTATGAATTTATTTAACTAAATGTATATTGACTCCAAAAATTTATGGGATATACACCATACTTTTCAACTACTACGACTTTCTCTCAACTATCATACTGACACCGCCGACTACAACAAACCGATCACGACTATCCCACATCCCACCGTCTTCCATTCACGCATGCGCCAACCGATCCACTTTCCGACATACATCAACATATCGCTGCGATCCCCATCACACCTCCCGACTTCCTCCCAACAATAGTGCTTACATAAGGGTACTTTACTCTTATAATTTTCTACCAAAACTACTCCGACCCGAGAAGTGCCTGTCCCGACCAAGCTAAAAATGCATACTCTAATAACAACGCTATTGATCTCTCGGATCTCCTAAATCCTCTAATAAGGTTTCAACACCACTACCCTTATAAAAGGGTTGTTTACTCTTATGATTTTATCACAAAACTACTCCGACCTGAGAACTGTCTAATCTGACCAAATTGAAAATACATATTTCAATAACGCTAATGATCTGCTACATTCTTCAAAAGTATCATCACTACAACCTTTAATATAAGGGTAATTTCCTCTTGTGATTTTGTTACAAAAATATTCCAACCCGAAAACAATCTGCCCCGACCAAGCTGAAAATGCATATTTCAACAACGCCAATGATCCCTACACCTATCACCAGAACCCTTGCGTTGTGGGAATACGCATTTTCAGCTTGGACGGGGCAGGCACTTCTAGGATGGAAGTATTTTTGTGATAAAATCATAAGAGTAGTAAACTACCCTAATATGAAGAGTSCAAAGGGATGTAGCAGATCATTAGTGCTGTTGAAATATAAATTTTTCAGCCGGAGCAGGCAGTTATCGGGTGGGAGTATTTTTGTGACATAAGAGTAAACTACCCTTATATTAAGGGTTAAGAGGCTGGGACGTAAAATGGTTGTAGGATATTATTAGTGTTGTTAGAATATGCATTTTTAGCTTGGTCAGTAAATTAGTCACTCCCAAAATTGTATTTCTTTTTACCAAAACTGACGAATTAACTCGTGTTGCACAGGGGGCGTTGATTTCTGAATTCTTCGTGCCGGCTTTTTGTAACTGCTGCCAAGCTGCAATAAGCATGGCGATAGTACTAAAGGTTACAAGATCAAGTTACAGTCACGAAATTGATGGCGTTATAAAGATTTTCCAACAATTTACAGTTCAATTTTTCTGCTAAAAGTAAGAAATTACAATAATTATTGGTATAGTAGGCTTGTGGTAACCTCTATAGTCTTCACTGTTACAATGTGGTAGCTTTGTGTAGTGCAGCTAATGTTACTACCACTTAACAGCTCCACCACAGCTCCGAAATGTGAGCTTTCTGCAAGTTGATTCCACAAAACACTTCAGAATATGTTGAAAATGCACAGTCTCACATGTTTTCTTAAATAAAATATATCAAATAATTCAAAAATCAACAGATGGCAAGTATACGTCAAAGCAATAGTTGTGTTCACTTTCCTGAGAGGCGGAAAATTGATTTAATCGATAATTTTTATATATGTATGAATTATTTATAGAAACCCTGTATATTCCTATCACGTCGTGTTTTTTATACGTCTCTTACAAACAGTAAACTGATTAATAACAAGATCTTCTATAATTTCAAGATCTAGTCTAGCCAAAATCCTTTTTGATTAATTGTAGGTATATTTATTTAGTATGTTTTAAAAACAAAATGTACATGCAATGAATCTGTTTCTGAAAATTATTAGATGACCAATTACCTAAGCTCATTTGAAAAAAGCTGTTAGACACACCTACAACCTTATAATAATATAATTATTATTATTATTATTATTAATTAATTAATTAATTATTATTATTATTAATATTAATTATTATTATTATTATTTTATTATTATTAATTATTAGTAATTTTATTATTATAAAAATAATTTCATTTCCAACAGAATACACTCCCAATTACAGGAAATAGAAAAAGAAACATAAAGAACACAGTAACATAGTACAGGAGAATTATAAATTTATACACCAAAACAAGAAAAAATGATATATTGAAACACAATAAATACTCCGTGTTTAACAAGTTTAATTATTAAAGACATGCTATCGGAATGAATATCCCAGTAGTCAGATATCAGATTGAAATTGTCGTAGTTAATGGAGCTCTTGATAGTATGTTGGTACGACTGGTTCAGCAGTTGAATGTTGGAGCACGTTTAAAGTTAAATTGGGGGACAGTAAACGTGAGTTTGGAAAAATATTATGCGAAAGTTCAATTGATTGTGTAAAAGCTTCCACAGAAACTTGAGACTCAATGGGGTTCCACGGGTTTGGATGAAACAAAGTTAAATCTGGCTAGGAGGATCTAAACCTCTTTCAGGATATACTCCGTCCACGATAAAGGCTAGGAATTTCAGAAAGAGCCTTTGAACAAGAACAGAAAAATAATTTTAATAAGCTTTCAATAGCGTTCCATTTAAACGAAAACGTTGGTAATTTAAACTCTTATTATTTTCGTATTGTAGAATCGTCATTGTAAACCCAAAAAAGGCATAAATTTTCGTTAATAAAGTGTGAGGAAGGTTTCAGCTCGAAACCGAAACGTTACCAAACTACTATTTGTTGTTATTTTCCCTGGCTGCCAACTATTCGCGAATTCAAACGTCCATACATATCTCTTATTACGGTATCATTTCAGTGAAACTAAAATGTTCGTAACAGTAATTAAAGAACTTCTCATTCCCTATTTAGCGGTGTAAACCTCACCCGTCGAAGTTTTTCCAGCACACTATAAATATCAAGATTTTCAAAAAACTTTCAAATATAAAGTATCGTTAAAGTTGCCTCTACCTTCGACAAATGTAAAAATACACAGGGCGATCTATTAAAAAAAGTTTGCTAACAACAAGAGAAACTGGGACACCCTGTATAATGCAGAATAATTTATAGCGTAGAAAGCTTGATTTGGTACGACCTTTTTTGCATATTTTGAAATTTTTAATATTAACTGAGCTGCTGTCCCTTCTTAAGTAAGAGAGGGTTGCTCCATAATATTGTAAGCCTAGGCAACACAATCTACTCTATAACGTATATAACGTAGGTTGTAGCAACACTAAATTAAGCCTGCATGGTGATTTCTCACATTTCATCGCAAAGCTTGACACTTACTTATTTAGCGTATTTGTGCTCAAAACGTTTTGTCATACGAGAACTATTTGTGATGGCTATAGTAATTTGAAAAATTCATCTCAGCCAAAAAAAATAGAATGAACATTTTCGTGCGATTATTTATCGTAACTTTCGGCGTGGATTATCAATCAGGACAAGCAGAGTGCAAGGATGAGCTTAATTTGTTATATGGCCACAAAGCACCATCCTATAGCACTGAAAAACTGGTATAAAGACGAATTTCGTGAAAGTCGTCCTAAATCAGTTATGTCAAAAAACTGATGCTGTGAGAGAACTGATAACGCTTGATCGTCACGTGACATACCGTGAGGTTTAGACATCCCTGGGCATTAGTATCAGAAGCATAAACACGATTTTACATGATGATTTAGCTATGACCTATATCTGTTCTCCTAGGATCCCAATAAATTTGAGGAATGTTCAAAAAGAGACTCATGTATTGGTGCAAAAAATGCTCAAGAAAATTTCGTATATAAAATATGTAACAGGAAACGAATCATAGATCGATGCTTATGAGCCTGATAGTAAAAAACGGTTGGCTATTATTGTACAATGGTCAATTCGGGCTGGTACACAAACAACCATTTGTTTGCCGGAAATGTCCATCAAGACAATGCGAGCTTTTACACATCTCGCCAAACAACTAACTATTTGAGCACTCAAATGGATCCATAGTATAGTCCCAATATAGCACCAGACGATTCCTTTGTGTTTCCAAACATGAAAGGTAAACTGCGTGGCCAACTTTTTGAAATACTATGGCTTAGAGGTGTCTCAAGCGGAATGGAAAGTAGTATATAACAAAGTATACAAACGTATACAAAAGAGTACCGGATATCATATAACATATTTGAAAATCAATAAAGCCGATCACCAATATTTGTTTTTTCATTATTAAGCCAACGATATATGCAGCAGCCCTGGTATAGAGGAAGAAGGGAGCTAGGCATGCTGGGAAGTTTTGCAGTATAACGACTTAGATTTGCTAAATGCGCTATTGATATTTTTAATTATATTAACTACCTACTCCGCAAAATTCTATGTATAGTAATGTTTTCAGGAAAGCAACACCATAGACACAGTAATTCCAGATTTAGTAATTTATGCAACAATATTCATCCTATGCAGCGTAGGCATAGTAATAACAGACTTTTACGTACAGAAACACCATGGATTATTAACGGTGGTGTCAAGCATAGCTTTTATGGTGCTTCTGGTAACCAATTTCTTTCCACCAATTTACCATACGTTTGCTAATGGGGAACACCTCCGACCAGCTTATACGACACTTCTGATAACAGCTTGCTACATTTTCTTCAATATAACACATAACACTATATCCAAAATTTTGGGAATAATGGTGACTGTGGCTCACGTGGTTGTAATTATTCTCATCACATATTCAGAATCTTCGAAGTTACTGCAAAGGGTAGGTGCAATTTTGCTTCATTTTAGGAGTATGGCTAATTCTTGATTTTAGGTTGCCTCCGATATAATTTATTTACTCTGCATTAACGGATTAGGAGTTTATTTCCGTTTTCTAAATGAAATTGTTAAGAGGAAAGGATTCCTAGATCGAAGAGCCTGTGTCGAATCTACACTAAAACTAAAATTCGAGAAAAAGCAGGAGGTATAATTTGATGCTATTCAAAATTGCAACCCCCGTTATTATCTATTTATTAATAATTTTAGGAGCAACTGACGCAAAGTATAATTCCAGAAGATATCGCAGCAGAAGTACGTATGGATATGTTAAATACTATTAGACAGATCGAGAAAACACAGACATTGCCACGACAAAAACCTTTTGAGTAAGTCAGTTTACTTTGAGATTTAGATTGTAGTGTTTTGCGCAATAACTGCTATAGATGTCCTGATCACCACCAACGGCAAGCTTTATAAAATTACAAGGAATGTTTTTCTGAAAATGAATATTTAGATAAAATGCAAATGTTTGTCTCTCTTGAATTTGTGAGTCACTTGAAATGAAACGTTCTTCAGGTGGAAGAATGTGGGACACATGCCTTTGAACACTACGGTTTTTTTTTTAAATAATATATCATGGTTATGGTCATGTCTTGTCAAAAAAAATTGTGTTCCTTTTTCGTGTTGTATTATAAAAGTTAATAAATCGGGCTAAACGTTTAAAACTTCCTTATTTAGAAAGAACCTGCGTCCAGTTCAACGGGTAGTTGTCTGTAGACGTGAAAATAATAAATAACGCCTACTACCCATAAAAACCGAGTTAATTTTTATTACCTGCATTATAAAGTTTTAAATAACGTTGTGTGTACCTACTACAAATAAGTTTGACATGTCATTTTAGAGATTCGAAAAGGTATCGAAATTTGACAGCCTAACCCTTACGATTATTTGATGGTTGCTGGTGATTTACATTCGCAATCTAGGAGTGTAGCGCATAATAAGTTTTAGTAACACCGAAACATTAAAAAATATTTTTTTACAGGAATCCATACATCAAATCCCACGAAAATGTAACCATATTGTATGCAGATATCGTAAATTACACCGAAATGACAACACAGTTGAAACCAGCTACTAAACTGGTGGAAACGCTGAATGATTTGTTCGGTAGATTCGACGACGCTTCAGAGGTACATATACGCATACCCTCAATCGACATATAAATACAGAAGCAAAACTGCCGTTTGTTTCAGGAACTGAAAGTGCTCAGGATAAAATTTCTGGGCGACTGTTATTACTGTGTTGCTGGTTTACCACCAGACTGCATAGAAAATCATGCTGAAGCATGCGTCGATTTAGGATTGCAAATGATTAAGATAATTCGGGATGTCAGGTAAGTACTTTGGTACCCAAACCTTGTTTTTTGGACGCCTTTTTGATTTTTTAAAAATTCAGGTTGGCTTTTGCTTATTTGCTCCCCTTGCTAAAACAACTTTCGCTGCAAAACTCCTACATTCACAGAACACATTAAAAATAAATGACTGTCAAATATAGATGTTGGTTTATTATTACCAAGCATAAATTGTTGTTCACTGTCGGTCTTTCCTGAGATACCATACATTTTTTTTTGTTTGGATTCAGGTTTTTCTATTTTGTAGTAGTTTCTTCTCTTTGCTTTTAATTTTTCCGATTACTGGTGGGAGATTCATTAGCTTTCTTTCGTAAGGCCCCGAGCAACCTAATTTTAACCCGCCTCCCTGAATGAATAATGTCAGTATCACTGCAATTACAACTTTTAAGGGGGTATCAATAATTATTGTGGTACCTATGCTTATAGCAGAAATTGTAGATTTTTTAAATGTGAAAACGCTCGGATTGATTTACTAATAAAAAAATAGTTACAATGAAACAGAATTTATTAGCATTTAGTATGCCCATCATTTGTTAAAATAACAGCGTATCTATTTGTTGCTTGTGTTACTTATATGGTACGGGTGCCAAATAAATAAATTTATAAATTGTTAATTGTTTTCACCATAGCCTTTATTTTGTAAGAATTTAGCAGGCAAAATTTAATAATTTTTTTTTGTATTGTTGCATTTAGGCTTCCTTCTAAAGCCTTCTTTAGATGACATTATTATTTCTTTAAAAACTTAGATTAAGAAAGTGTCAAATGAGTGCCCACTTAGAAGTAACAACTCCTTGTTTATAACGTAGCAATTAGGTTTGGTCTTGACAGAATTACAAAACCGTTAAAGCAATAAATCTAAATATCGCAGATGTATACAAACTTTTCAAAACTAAAATCACCAGTTGATAGATGACAAAAAAACCCTCTTAAAAAAGAAAAGATTTAAACAATACAATCATACATCTAAAATTACAAAACATACAAACAGAAGGACACAACTTTATGATAACAAGTTGATATATTGGAAGAAGAAAATAAACTACAGCAAACAGGACTCGAAATGATAGCTATTAAAACGTACCTAATGCATTATATGAAAGAAGAAGTATTTAGCATTAACCAGAATTATAATTTTTGCGACTACAGGCTCGAAAACTCTGCGGATTTCTGAATTAACTCCTTTTGTTTAAAACACTTATATTAAATACACTAAATCTAAACACAACTAGTTCAAAACACTACTATTTTAACACTAGTATTTCAATAAACCACTATACTGTACACACTAGCACTAAGAACAACTGCTTCGCTAAACCTTCTGCTCGCTTAATAACCGTTATTCGAATTCAGAACTCTCCGTTCTCTCTCCGACGGCCTATGTATACCCCCGTCAAAAGCGACACCCTCCAGACGATATCAAAACATCGCGAAGGTTCCAGGGATAGAATTCTCTGCGGGGTCTTGACATTCCGTGCCATTTGTCTGTAGCTAGGATCGCTACTTGCAGTGTACAACTACACCGTATCTACACGCCTGCAACTCCGGTCCAGAGATGGCACTGATTCCTCAACACCAGCTCCATCTTAGAACTGATCATTCCGATCAGTTCCCTTCCCGGGATCTCGCTTAAACGATTCAAATGTACTACCTTCATCCTTGATCTTGGACTGCGCTGAATTCTGTAGACTACGTCGTTAATCCTTTTTATTACTCTGCAAGGTCCTTCACAGGATGGTGACAACTTAGGCGAAAGCCCTTTCTTTCTTTGTGGGTTATAGAGCCACACTAGATCTCTAGATGCTACATAGCGAGCTTTTGCACGATCACTCGCAGTCTTGATCTTTTGTCGCACCAATCCACGGGTTTCCAGAAGTGTCTTTCTAATGTTGTCAACATAGTCGGTTACTTTCACTTCAAACGCCCTAGTTGACCCAAATTCCAGATCGCACGGTAGTCTCAGCTCTCTTTCAAATACTATATTTGCTGGTGTCTCTCCCGTAATCTCGTGGATCCCTGCCTGTACGCCAACAGATAAAGATGAAGGCGCTTGTCCCAATCGGTTTGATGTAGCTCCACAACTTTTGAGAGGAACTGCTCCACTGTTCTGTTAAACCGCTTGACTATTCCATATGTAGATTAAGAGGAGTTGTTCTGGTTTTTAAAATACCGAACAAGCGGCAGAGTTCCTGAAATACTCTAGATTTAAAATTTCTTGCTTGACCCGAAAGCAGCAATCCAAATTTGCACTCGAGGTTATCAATAAGAACTTGTGCCACCATCGAGGTTTCCGCGTTCGGTATCTCGTAGGCTAAAAAAATCCATCGCAACAAGGATGTACTTATTGTTGTCTGTTGTGGTGGGAAATGGTACGGCGACGTTAATAACAATCCTCTCAAAGGTGTCCCCAAGCTTCATTGCTTGCGGCATAATTTTTCTACATCCTCTCGACAGTGTACCCAACAGAATAGTTCACGAACTTTTGATAGTCTTGTTTACTTCCACCCGATGCTCCCCGTGCACCTCTTCTAACACCCGTACCTATGTACTCCTTGGGCACTACTAACTGCATGGTGACTTGCTTACCATCGATTCTCTCCTACGCTCTCTTCAACAGGACATTCTCCATTCGCACATCGCTTTTAGGGTCGGACTTTCCGGGGACACTTCCTCCCACCCAGATCGTGATCTGTTGTCTTCCTTTCATTTAAGTACAAGACCAATATCGCTGTCTTCTTGCTAAACCTTACTGACGTTCTCAGCCGTCCACTCCTCGCTTTGTTCGATGGTGACTGCCCTTACATCGACCATCCTTTCGCGCTCGTCCACTAGCTTGCAATGTTTACGTTCTCCACACGGTCTTCTAAATAAAGCATCAGCATTGTTATGATACCTTCCTGGACGATGCCGTATCTTGAAATCATACTGCTGCAGTCTCTCCAACCATCTAACGACTTGTCCCTCTGAATTCTTCAATCGTAAAAGCCAGGATAATGCAGCATGGTCAGACCTAATGAGGAAATCTCGTCCATAAAGGTACTCGTGAAAATGGTCTATGGACTTTACTATGGACAGCAGTTCTTTCCTCGTAACGCAGTAGTTTGTCTCAGGTTTACTTAAAACTTTCTCTTCGCCGTCCTGTATCTGCGACAGCACAACTCCGATGCCTACTTTACTTGCATCCGTATCCAAAATGGATTTTCCGTGGCGTCGGGGCTACTGCATAACGCTTCTGCAAAAGTCGTCTTAGGTTCCGTAAGTTTGTGTAACGTAATGGGGCTGCAAGTTTTGCGAATCCCTCCACAAATATCCTGTACTAAGTGCAGATTCCTATTGTCCAAGAAATTCTACTTTCTTGTGTAAAAGTGCACACTTCTTTAGATTTAACTTTAGATTCTTCCTTTCTTCTTCTTCGAAAGTACGCCCCATAACCATGATATCATCCAGGTGGACTGGGCAGATTTTCCACGTCAGTCCACGTAACACCAGCTCCATTAGTCGTTCGAACGTAGCCGGAAGGTTGCACAGGCCGAATGGCATTACCATGAACTGGTACAAACTGCAACTGGTGGTAAACGCGATCTTCTCCCTTTCCTGTGAATGTATTCCCACCTGCCAGTATCCACTCTTCAAATCCAACGTCGAAAACAATGTAGATCAAGAAAGAGTGGTCAATGTGTCGTCAATTCTGGGTAATGGATAGCTGTCTTTATTTTTGACGTCATTCAGCTTGCGATAGTCACCACAGAATCGAAGTGATCCATCCTTTTTAGTGAATAGCATATCGGTGAAGACCACTAACTACAGGATTCTCCAATTATGCCTTTCTCCTTCATGTGCTTCACAATTTTCTCCAGTTGTTCTTGTCCTGCTAAAGTTAGCCTTCTGAGTGCCTGTCAAATGGGTTGCGCATTCCTGGTGTTGATCCTCTGTTGGACTAGGTCTGTCCTTCCAAACGGTTTGTCCTGTTCAGTGAACACTTGTTGGTTGCGCCGCAGAAACTCTCGCGCTTTGCTTGCTTTCTCCTTATTAAGGTGTCTCAGATCAAAATTAAGCTGGGCCTGTGCTCCTAATGACTTAGGCGGATCCTCCTGGGCTTCACATGTGTTTATCGTCATCACAGGAGAGCACGACACCTTTCCTTACAGTTATTCCCACTCTCACCGGCACTGTCCTCGATGTTCTTACAAGGGTTCTTGCAACTAACAAGTAAGATCGCTCTCCATGGTGGCGTTCACTAGTTGCTCGCTGCTTCCTGATGGTTTCACAAGCAAACAGTCTCATGTGTCTCGCTTCGTTGCCAGGGGTTAACAACACAAATCTCTCGTTGCCAAATTTCGGGATACGCTGTTCCGGATCGTATGCAAGACCGTACTTTCCTATGAGATCCATGCCCATAATGAAATCGTTGATATCAGCCGTCAACACTTTATGACGTATTAGAAGCTGTCTTACTTCCACTTCCAGTTCAGCTTCCCCAAGTGCTGCAGAAGTCGAGTAGGGGTTCAGCAGCAGTGCATTCCTTAGTGTTGTCCCTGATGCCATCAATCAAATTTCGCGTAGCTTTTTCTTGAAGAAGCTCAGGCGGAGCTGTTGGATATGCCATGTGCATTAGTCTTCTGACCTCAGCCACGAAGTCCTGCAGAGTCTCGTCTACTTTTTGCTTTCCAGTTCTTAACTTCGCACGAAACAGGTGTTGTAAGTGCTGTTCTCCAAAGTGTAATTTCTACGCTGCAGACACCTTGTGGTAATCTTCTTTGACGGACCCAATTTAATTACTGGTTAAAACGTACATCCTTTTTTCCATGTCCAATTTCTAAACCCAGATCTTCCCTTCAKCGCGATCGTCTCTCCCTTCGACTGTTGTCCTAATCTTATATGCTATTTTGTCGACTTTTTCTTCAACATGATCGACTCTCTGTTGGACCATAGTCTGATTTTCTTTAATTTCATCTATTATCAGTTGTTCCACAGCAGTTATTATTGCATTATTGGTTTCCTCTTGGCCTGTTTTTACTTCTTCCTTGGTTGCTTTGAGTTCGGTCTTCATTTCTTCTTGTGTTGTTCTCATTTACCCTTGGCCTTTGTTCGGCCTTTTCTCATTTTCCGCATGAGTTGCATTAGCTCTTGCAATTGCGCGTCCATGTTGGTAGATTGGCTTCTTGACACTGGCATTTACCTTCACTCGCAGTTAACTCACTTGACTTTGCCTCTCTGACTGTTGGTAATATTAGACCTTTCTATGCCTTCTGGTCCTTTTCCTTTACCAAATACCGTCCGTTCGGATCACAAAATACTCCAGAATCCACAATTCCACTTCTGACACCAGTTGTTGCGACTACGTGCTCGAAAACTGCAGATTTCTGACTTAACTCCTTTTACTTAAAGCACTAGTATCAAATACACTAAGTCGATACACAACTAGTTCAAAACACTACTGTTTTAGCACTACTAATTCAAATCACTATACTTAACACATTTAGCTTTAAAAAGACCTGTTTCACTAGGCCTTTCGTTCGCTCGATATTCGAATTGAATATCTATATAGGAGATGGGAGAGGGAACCAAACTATCAAACCTGTTGTAATAATAAGAAGTAATATAATTTTCGATTTGTTTTCATGGCAATTGGCATGCCATACAATAATTAATTAATCAGGGCATACGCGAGATCGAATATAAAAATATCCAAGTCATCCATAAGAAAACCAGAAATTGATTTACTACCTCAGGAATTGTAAAAAATTGTATTATGTATATTGAAATTCTATTTTACGTAAAAGTTGCCTTAAACATTTTTTTATACAAAAGTTATTAAAATAATATAGCCTGTTTTCAATTTTTGCGGTTTAGACGTTTTTAATTTTCCATATATTGCGAAATCAGGAAAATAAAGAAGAAAAATAGAGAAAAGATAATGATGTGGTATATACACTAACTGTATAAAACTTACAAGCTCCCGATAGTTCCTTATCAAAAGTACTGCTGCATCCGTCATTTCAGGGAGCAAAGGAATCTGAAGATAGATATGCGAATTGGAATACACACAGGAAACATTTTGAGTGGTCTAATCGGGCTCATGAAGTGGCAATATGACGTGTGGTCCAACGACGTTGATATAGCGAACAGAATGGAAACACGTGGAGTTCCAGGGTGTGTGCCAAAATAAGAAACTATTATAAGTGTGCAATAAATAAACGCGAAATTTTTCTTTTTAGAAAAGTTCACATTACCAAGCAAACCAAAGATTTGTTAAAGAAAACGTACAATATAACACCTACTACAGAGGGACAGACAGATCCATTGCTAAAACAATACAAATTAGAAACTTTTCTGATAACACCGGTAGGTATAACATGAGTACTGATACAGAACTTTAAAAAAGCTATATTCTGTTAGAAAACTGAAAAACCTAAGTCAATTACTGAATTACGAGGCCGCTTGGATTAAGCTATACTTCTTGATAAAGTATAAGGTACCCATCTTTTTGACTAAATATTTTCATAACATACAACTCATTATTCTATTATAACATCAGCTAACACTAAAAACAAAAAATTGTGTCGATACATATTATGTATATGTTAGTAATTCAATATTCGGGATAACAATTAGGCGTTTCTGAAAAGATGTTGCATGCTTCGGCCATAGACTTTTGCGACATTATAATACCTTTACACATATTATTATAGGAAGAATTGAGTATACTGTTAGCGTGGATATTGTTTTCTTGTAGATACTTTTACGAACAGCCTTGAAATTTTCTTATATTCGTCTATTGTACGCGGCTGACATAGAAATAAGAACTTCCAGTAAATTATTCCGTTTCAGTAAACTTTGGTGTGCATATTTGTTAAGGTAAATTAAATAAAGCATTAAAAACAGACGAGAATCGGACAGTAAAAAATAAAACATTGTAACCTTCCATCATCGACTCAATCAGATGATCAATTCCTCCTGATATGTAGCATCGGGAGGATATATGCAGTCAAATTTGTGATCTTCTACACTACTGCTGCGGCTGACATAGAAATAAGAACTTCCAGTAAATTATTCCATTTCAGTAAACTTTGGTGTGCATATTTGTTAAGGTAAATTAAATAAAGCATTAAAAACAAACGAGAATCGGACAGTAAAATATAAAACACTGTAACCTTCCATCATCGACTCAATCAGATGATCAATTCCTCCTGATATGTAGCATCGGGAGGATATATGCAGTCAAATTTGTGATCTTCTACACTACTGCTGCGGCTGACATAGAAATAAGAACTTCCAGTAAATTATTCCATTTCAGTAAACTTTGGTGTGCATATTTGTTAAGGTAAATTAAATAAAGCATTAAAAACAAACGAGAATCGGACAGTAAAATATAAAACACTGTAACCTTCCATCATCGACTCAATCAGATGATCAATTCCTCCCGATATGTAGCATCGGGAGGATATATGCAGTCAAATTTGTGATCTTCTACCCATAATGTCCCAGGCGTATTTGATGGGTAAAATATCTGGAGATATTGGTGGTCAACGCAACGAATTAACGTTGTTTTATTTCTTGTTACTCCTGGATTGATTCTGGGCGGCCATGTTGCATACGATGATGACGATCAAAGGTAACCTGCTACTAGAAGCAATAGCCCCCACAGCATTACTCCAACTATGCACATGCTTTCCGCAAAAAATTGAAGATCACGTATTTCACCACTTGGCCTTCCCATCTCACACCTGTTTGACCATCATCTAAAGTCTAGATCTAGATTCGTCGCTAAAGGCAATTACGCCATTCCCTGGTTCCACTATGCGGTTACGTTCAATGGTGAGGGGCATCAAATAAATACGGGATAAAAACCAGCCAAAACTTGTGTTATTCAGCGGTAAATGGTCCGCATTTCAATAAATATTCCATGTTCCGCAAACCACTGGTCTGCAAGCGCCCTCGCAGGACTGAAGCACTGTTTTAGAGGTAACAGTCTAATAAGACAATGATCTTTTACGGCGCGATTTACCTCTCGGCTTTTCTTGTTTGGCCTTTTTGGAACCATCCCCGACAACAACGCACTATGTATTGTGTTAATGATAAATCATCCTCTCTCAAACACACCATTCGCGCTGCAGATAGATCAAACTCACCAAGTTGAAGAAAATTTGCATGTCTTCTCGCTCCAGGCGGTATACTAACAAATCAAAGATGTTATTAGAAATATCACAGAAAGTAGTCACAAACTGTAATGATGACGTGTACACGTCTTACACCCCTTATACCACACGATGCGGGTCATCATTTTATGTAAGGTCATCGCAATATAAAGACCGCTAACATCCGGTCTGATCCGAGAACACAAAAGACAGGATAATAATTTTCTCGATGGTGCGAGCGAGAGATGGGGTAGCAAGTATTCGGCCCTATGATGTATCCAACTTTGTTATATTAACATAACAAGAGAACAGGCATAACATAACATGCGCCATAACAAGCAACGGTCGAAACGGCATGATGTATCCCATTTTGTTATGAGGCCAGTTATGTTAAAACGGTAACAAAGGAAGAAAGGTTCGATATGCGGTAGAATGAGAGAAAATGATACGTAAAAGCAAAGGTGCAACGGAGAAAGTTGTAAACCTACGTCTTTACGAATGCAAAGCTTGCCGCTCTTTGAATCACATTTAAAATTATTATTAAGAGGTTCGAAAACACCAGAAAGGCGCAATAACATTTGAAATTATAACTAAGTATGGAAAACCCAAATTACGGCAATAAACTGCCCTCTGTTCATTGTGCTTTCGTGCGATTTCCGATTTCGTATTTTATTACATTTCGTGCCTCTGCTGTTTATGTATGGTGATCTGCCGTTGGTGTTTTATGGTGATCGTGGAAATTTGTATGCACAAAATAGAAACGAAAACTAACTTTTGGCTTGCAAAAACCACAAAATCTCAATATGAATGGTTACTAGGGTTTTTGCAGAACGTTTTGCTAACGGGTAAAACTGCATCAAATGAACAGAAAAAAATAAGTGATTTATGGAAGCAATTTGCTGCAGAAGTGAACAGTAAATCACTGGGGCCACCAAAAACTCCAAAACAGTGGAAAAAAGTATGACTGAAAGGTTTTTTAAGTAACTTTGATTAATCCTGTAATTCTGTAAACACTTTTTGTTCCAACTTATTTATAACAGTATTAATTGCACAGACAAACGTTCTAATAGATGTAACTTTATGATGCACCAAAAATGTCATTATACATTGCTAAAGCAATAATTAACTTTCTCTATACAATACATATTGCTAGAACCATTACATTACAACAATTTTAATAATTGAACTATACGCGAATGTCAGACGGCTGGTTTACGTTATAAAAAACTGGCAAAAAACCTAAAATACCAATTTCAGTGAGAAGAAATGATGAGCAAAGGCCCCATGTTAGTTCTAACACGACCTCCACGCTACCCACTATTTAACATGGATGAAGCTTGTTACAACAGTCACTATAACATGACAGAGAGATACGTATTACCAGAACGGCATCGCCATGTTAAATAACAGATAACATGCATGTTAAATAACATAAGAGTGATGATACATCATAGGCAAGGAGGAAGAATATTCTTCCTCCTTGATCATAGGCCAGATTGTCAGATTTCAATTTCGCCTAACAACTATCGCTGTCATTGCTGTCAAATTCATTAATATCACAGTTGGAATTATTAGAAATTATATGGGAACTAGAGGTACCTTGTGACTTTTTGGAAGGTGGGATCTCTAACGCCACCCCTTTGTGGTGGCGGGGACTCGACGCTGTGGCGCCGAAAGGGCTCCATTTATCACAAGGAGGATGGGGTATCGTACTCTACACAAAAGTATGTCATACTCAGTCTCTCGATATTGGTTTAAGAATTATAGCATTATAGCATGGTGAGATTATGGGGAAGTGCAGAGTACACTAAAAGAAAGGCATCGGGTTACATGATCGATCGCCAAAGTTTGAAACCAATCAATCAGTAAACAAAAATGTTAGGTGGCGGTAACTCATCTCGATCACCCGACATAGCACCGGGGAAACTTGTACCAAAATTTGGAATTTGTTATAGTTGGCGATGTACAAATTGAATGAAACAGGATTAAAGTTTGACTATGGGATGAAAATTTTTTGTTTATGTAACTAACATATCGGCTTTTCGTTCCTTGTGTTCGACAAAGGCAACGAACTAGCAAACGGACGAAGAGAGCACCGTACTTTTCGAACTAGAAAAAAGTATGACATCCTCGAAAGCGATACGACCGTTAAAAAATTAGGATGGTAAATACTATTCGATTTCAAGCAATAGTTTTTTTGTTTGTGCGTTGCGTTAAATATATATCTTGCACAATATAAGTCATAAAGCCTGTATATCAAAGTCAAAGCCCTAAAATATCATAAAACAACGACAACCCAGCAATGCCTCGTTCAGAAAGTTACGCAGAACCTTTGAATCTGATATATGGGCTGGTACACCCGTTACGTTTTGCCTTAAAAAAGGTTGCGGGGGAATCTTCGAATCTGACATTATCCGGCGCCGGTTCAATCCCACCGCTCGTTTTCCCCTAAAAATCTTAAAGCTGTCACGATCCGGCAACATCGCTGTCAGAAGTTACTGGGAAAACACGAATCTGACCATGGCCACCTCTAAGGCCGCGGCCGTAGTAAATGGCAACAGCGCATTTGTTGTAGCACAAGGCCGACTCGCCGGGATCCGAAAGTCGCGCGCGTAAAATATATAACGTCAAACCTACTTTATTGATAAGGCTTTTGAGGTATTTTTTTTTTCAAAATATTCCTAAAATTTCGTAAAACCTGACATCCGTTTTGAAAATGCAAATCATTTGCCATATTCGCTTGAAACGGAACGAAATAAAATTGAGGTACGTAGTATTATTTCGAAGTATCCAGACACTAAACTGTAAATTTTTTAAAATCAAAAAAACTTCCAGCGGCAAAGTTATACAGGAAGGGTGGAATGTTATATCATTGAAGGTATTGTCGCGATAACTTGATAAGGAACAAAATTTTGAGTTAAAGGCAAGTACTTCGTGCATTAGGGAAATTCAGGTAAATGTCATGGCGTGCAAACTCTGCCACAATCGCAGTATTAATTTAACTGTGAATGTTGAATTTTACTGACTTATTACATAAAGATCTGCTTTATTTTTTATAAATCATCTAAAATACTGAGACAAAGAATTTATTTTATGAGCATTACGACGACCGTATACGTTATAAAAGAAATTTTATGTACTCACATTATTTCTAGTGAAACAATTTATTTGGGTTATATTTAAATATAAAATACATCATCTCTGAAGTAACAATAAATAAACCTGATATGCCAAACAGTTTGGTAAGATTTCCTGAGATACTAAGACATGTAGTGCTAACAAGAGAGAAACTAAATTATTTAGATCAGTATTTCTAAAAATAAAGTATTTATCATTTCATATATTCAAATCTGAGGCTACAGTTTATTTGAACGTACCTTGAAATAATTATTTAACCAAGCATTATTAACAATTGAGACGAGAGATTTTATTGTACATTTTAAACCACTACTGCATAAGTAGCAATATAGATGATTCTAAAAAAATGCGATTCGTTCACTTAAAACATTTAAAATAACCTGTTTTGTAGGTACTTGCTGACATAAACAATCTCCCAAATTTTCAGATATCACATCTGCATCGCGCACACATTCAACAACAATTTTATATGACACTAACAACAATTTTATATGGCACTTCACCATTTATTAAATTGTAATAAGGACCTGGTCAATGATCATTACCTTTCGTTAATTTAAATTTAATACATTCATTAAATGCATTCGAAAACAGAATGGCTAACATAAAATATACTTGATTCGTCAAACGTCTAGGTAGTTGTAGTTAAATGCAGAGAACTAGAGTGGGGAGAACGCTCATGGATCTGCGCGAATGCTAGTAAACAAGGGGGCTGCCATATTGTCCACGAGAACGACAAACTTTTGGCGCTTACTTTAAATAATGACCAGAGATAGACGGTTGCATGTCCAGAGGGTTATCGTCCTAGGTCCCAGCTGAATTGGGATGCGCAGTCGGCCTATGCGTGTTCTCCCCACTATATTTCTCTGGTTAAATGTCACAAAAATACCAGCTGATGCAGTCTTCTGAATTTAACAGAGCAATGATTGGCCTTTTGGTAGTGCTTCACAGACCAAAGCATGAAGTGGAAAGTTGTAAATTCAGCACTGAGTAGATTGTAATGCAAATATATATTATTATTATTAATCCACAGTTTCGGTTCTGACTCGAAAATTTCATTAGCGATTATATAAAAATTTCTGCCGACCATTTGCCAGTAACAGCCTAATCTAGATTCCAAATTATGGTCTGAACACTGCACTAGTGCAAGGAGTACATCATGTATCACATCAATCCATTCGATTTAAACAGAATCGGCCTTGTGAGCGCTGTTGCCAAATTGATCAGGCCGCGGCCTTTTTAAAGGTGGCCATGATCCGACATATTGGGTGGTTCCCCAGCATAAGATCTTGTTCTTGGATTCACCTCATTTTCCCTAAAAAGTCGTAAATCAGGCAATATCGCTTTCCTACGACCGGTCAATCTAAATCGTTAACATTAAAATTTAAAAAAAACAATCATCTTTCGCTCAAAACTTGTTTTCGATCCTGAAGAGATATAGGTACTTTCCTAAAAGGGGTTGTTTTGTAATAGACATTTCTTGATCTGCTATTCATTAGAAAAAAAGGAACGGGCTGACAAAAAAGGTTCCATAAAAACATATGGAGAACGTAATTATATGTGTAGCAACATTGCAAGATTCAATGGGCCGGTTGTTAAAATTGATGTTAGCTAAATTTAACCCACTAACCATGACAACACCTTAAACTTAGGCATGTGATTGGTTTAGATTTTAAAAACAAATTTCATTTTAGCTTAAAATAGAGAAGAGAAACCTTTTTGTCAGCCCGTCTACATGTATCAAAGATAAAGCCACTCGGGACTTCTCACCTACATTGTTAAATGATAAAACAATAAGAAACACCACCACACACACTCTTAAATATAAACAAACGTTTACAAAAATGTATTAAAATGAAACAAGTAGTTATTTCTGGGTGTTCTTATTTCTATGTAAATCAATATATCTGAAACAATTAATATGGAACAGCTGTTTAAAGGATCTGCAAACTACTAGAATAAATAATAACGATCTGAGTTATAATAACCGCAGCAAGTGAAAAGTGTTTATCCGTTTTGAAGAGAATTAATATTTTGCGAGAGTTTAGTAGTGAGGTTGTAGTGTGTATTAATTGTAGAAAATAATTTAATTATTATAAAAGTGATGTAAACCACTAATAAAAAAGTGATTCATACATTTGCTACCATAAAACAATGATATACAGATCTATTATACATATTAAAAAATATAAAGAGCAAGATGAACATGACATTGTATTTAGAAAAGAACTAATTTTGATTATTTAGCAAGCAATTTTTGATGTTTCAATTAACTGAATATTTATGGTGTCAGGTACCCTATTATGAAGTTTTAAGGTATAGATATTTGTGTATTGTACTATTTACGAGTGCCCTGTTCGTTTCCTGAATTTTGCTGGACACATATAAGACAAAAACATTCAGGGGCCGCCAGTGACTGTTACAAATTTGGATATTTGAAAACAGCTTCAATAGCTTCATTTTAGTTTTTAGTCACAATGATGTGGTGATCACAGGGATGACTAATTTGCAAAAAAATAAAGTTTAATCTCAATTAGCCATTAGGTACTGCCGAAATAATAAATTTGTTTGAAGTTAATCCCATACAAGATCCATATGAAAACATTCTAAACAAAATATTACAACTTAATCATTAATTTTCTTTTAAATGTGCTAATTTCACAGCCTCCAGACCCTCTACCAATGAATGGCCATCGGCTAAGTTGTAATCAGCACAGCTTGCCAGACTTACACAGCCTGTATGAAGAATCAGAATTGCAAAATTCAAATGCCTCATCCACGAATAACAGTAATGAGCGTCGAGACACAATCTTTTTGAGAAGACCAAGCGGAAACCCAACCTTAGCTAACCTGGAAAGAAGAATTAGCGGCATTCCCAATCAAACATTAAGATTACAGAGACGTTCTGGAAGTAACTCTAATGTTGAAAGAATAAGGGAGAGGAGGGTGACACCTGGGGATGTTCAGAGAAGAACTGCTTTCATGGATAACAATATCCATAGGTACCATGAGAGGCTGAGGGATACCGACACCGCTATGAAGAAGGCAATTGAGACAATGCCATTAGCAAAATATGAGTAGGTACACTACAGTTCTGAACTTATAATAGTTCAATTTTAGCTGCAATAAATATAAATACAAAGAAGAAACTTATCATAAAAAAAATCATATTTCTGATTTAAAAAAAAATATGACGTCCAGTCTGAATCTGAAATGCTTTGAATTACATATAAATAAACTAAAAAAGTAAAGCAGCCAAACTACTTCACCAATGATTGTTGTAATCTGCAGGCAGTGGTTCAAGGTAAGAAGTATAAACCCTGTACTTCTAATTTTCCGAAAAAGTGGAACAGAAGCAGCTTTTTTTCGAAGCAGTGATCCTCTTTTCAAATATTACCTCCTAGAAGCAGTTCTTGTATTAATAAGTATTACTATAATGCAGAATTTGACATTAGCCCAGTAAGTAGCACAACACAAAATACACGAATATAAAACATTATTTGCTAATAAGAGTCTTGGTTTTTTGCCTTTTCAGATGGGATTCCACAGAATGGTTAAATTATGTTTCACTGGCTTTACTACTTTTTGTGTTTGTACCAATCGCCTGGATGCACTACATATGGAATAAATACCTTAGCCGTTGTATGTTAGATGCTAGGGAACCACACAGTTCTTTACTGAAGTTACTTTATATGTCATCAATGAAACTCTCTGATAATGTGACATTCAGAATAATAGTTTACGTCGTAGTATGTATGTTATTTTTTGGATGCGTATTTGAAGATATGGTAATTACGAAAAAAAAATGTAAAAACATAGATGCCAATGAAATATTGTTGCAGCTGGGTTGCAGAGATAAATATGGAAATGAAACCACTGCAACAACTTTTATAATGGACCTTTTTAAGCTTGTCACCAGAGAAAGTATCCAGGTTGACTCAACTTACTGCATTATACCTTGGGTAAGTGACAACATATTTTGTCATCATGGCTGATTGAAATCTTATCATTTTAAAATGATTTGACATGATCTTATCTTTCACAGTGACTATGCTGTTGGATAGCAAATTTGGAGAATATTTACCAAAGCACATTTATTCAATCTCCAGATAATTCAAGCTGACACTGATATCAATTTTGATAGGTATCTGTTAACACTGAAATAAATCATCTGCCCTCCTATTCTAACATCTATTAACACTCCCC
Source organism: Rhyzopertha dominica (assembly GCA_025024175.1). NCBI lineage: Eukaryota > Metazoa > Arthropoda > Insecta > Coleoptera > Bostrichidae > Rhyzopertha > Rhyzopertha dominica. The sequence continues at coordinate 43,585,331 of QCXZ01000003.1, forward strand.
AACATTTTTTTCTTTGAAAAGTATTAAACTTAGTAACAGCATTACTACGACCTTCAAATTAGTGGGAGTTATCACAAAACTTTTTAATTAATTTGTGTTTTTACCCATTTTTTTACATACTGATTTCTATAATTTTTTTCAGCATTCATCTTATTGCTATTTCTAGTAACTATAAAATTGATGCTTACTGCATGTATAGTTGATTTAAGATATGACACTATTAAAAAATAGAGTAAGTAATATGTAAATAAGCAATGTAGCTTTAGTACTTAATATTTTTTAATGTGTTTCTAAGTCAACTAATCATGATCGAATATTGTAAAACCTTTCCACTGAGATATTTGAAGAATATTTACTACAAATACCTATATACAAGTACATTAATTTGGTTGCAGCACATGAGTGAAACCTGTATTTTGGCCATATTCATGAGTTTTTCATTTCTCCGTATACACTTATGGATCAAAACTGTATTTTCCATCTTAATTACTGTAGTATATGCAGTTTCACTATGGTCCTTTGGCGAAGGATTCTATGAGGTATGAATTTCTAAACTTCAGTAATCAAGCATTTTAAAATACTCTTTGCAGTCTAGTGAAACTATTAATCCAAGTGTAGCACCAAAAGTCGCCCATACAATAGCTGTAGCTTCGTTAGCTTTTTCTCTGCATCTTATAGATCGCCAGACAGACTATATGAACCGATTAGATTACGAATGGAGTCAAAAACTAATGGACGAGAGGGAAGAAGCTAACAAAATGCATAAAATTAACAACATACTGCTTACTAACATACTGCCTGTCCATGTAGGTGGGTTTCACAGCATATTATGAATCCAGAAAAGATGAGGAATGTGAAACTAAAGACAATTGGTGTTTTCATTTTCTTATCAGCAGGTAGATGAACTTGTACTGTTGCTAGTATATTTGATAATATTATTTTTTGACACTTGTATTATAGCTTTAATATTTTCCCACTTTTTATAACAAATGTACAATCTTCATAAGTAATACTTATACATAAGTCCAATGTCAGTCACTGTTTGTTGTCCTCATCTTTTCTCAGCTTCTGTTCTAATGACAAAATTATAACAACATTGACAAAAGACATGTTTTTATAATTTACCATTTGATAGCATATGTAACTAATCTTGTGACAATATAAGCAACTATGTCTCATTTTAGCTGATTTATATCTCAATGTAAACAGGCAAACAAGAGGTTTATATCATGAGAGTTATGATAATGTAGCAGTGATGTTTGCTTCTGTTGTTGGTTATGCTAGTGAAGGGATATCCCAACGTAATCTGCTCGAACTAATGAATGAAGTAATTGGAGACTTTGACAAGGTTAGTATTTTTGTGTACACCTAAACAAATTGTGATGATGATAGAAGCTTTGAATATAGAATACTTAATATAAATAATCAAATATAGAAGGTAACCAAAATGAAAATTTTGAGAGTAAGGATTTCATGGGTGATTTTCTGGTTAATTACCTCTTCTTTGATGACTGTTTCTACATTTCCATTTTCATTTCATAATTTATATCTTCATTAAAAGGTTACTCTAAAACTGTAACCTTATTCGAACCACAATTTTTACTATCAATTTCAACAATAACAAAAAAATTACAAATTTCAAAAAGAAAACATTCTCGGAGGAATTTTAAAAATTGAACGCAATTGTAAGGAAAATTTAGGTAGTGCCAATTTTCCCTTGCATTTAAATTAGTATTCACAAAAAATAGTACCTACAATATTTTCAAAAAAAGTATATAATTAATAATGGAAATTTTGGAATGATTGAAATTTATAGTAACCAGTTATTACATTACTGTTTTCTGCATTATTACGAACTTAAAAAAGATACTTGCCATTACAAATTGATAAATCCCACTAATTAGTTGCAGTGTGAATTGTTTGAAATTTTAATGTGTCTATGAACCATTAAAAATTCACTAGAATATATGGAGCAAGTATTATATTCATAGTTTTTTTAACAAATTTAGTAAATGACCTATTAAAAATATTCTATGTAGCTGTTTATTTATAGTAGAATCAAAAATATTCGTTTAAAAACTGTTTTTCCAATAACACTAATTTATCTGTTACAAACACCAAAATGTAAGATTTGCTGAGTTGCACATTTCTGTAAACATATTTAAAGAAAAATGAAAGTGACTAAATATCTTTAGTTTTATAACAAGCAGACCCCCAAAGCCTACATTTCAAGTGTGTTAAATGCCCACTTTTAATTGTAATTTTGCCTGCCAAATTTTCTTTCCAAAACCTCTTGGGCAGATTTTTCAGAAAAATTTAAGACATCGGTTGAATGTTGATATGTTTATAGTATAGTTTTGCTCTACATGCTTATAAATACAAAACTGAATGATCGTCATAATTACTAATTAGGTATCATAACACACAATTCGATATGGCGCATAGGATGCTAGAGAAGAATGGWTGGTTTCTAGGCCATTTTTACTATGTTGCCCCAAGTGCACTGTAGTTATTTATAAATTTTGGAATTGTTATGGAATTTGCTGTAATATATGTTTTCTCCAAAGTAGTACTCTTACAATAACATTCAAAACATGTATTAAAAGAAAAGAATGTTATTTTTTTAATGATACTTTGTAGAAAAAATATTAAAAAAACAATTTTTTATTGTAATTTTTAAAAGTGGGGCAAATAACTCCAAAAAACCAGCTTCAATTACTACTACCAAATACTATTTAACCCACATACTCATTCAAGTGTAGCCTTTGGGGGTCACCACAGTATTCTGATCTGGCTACAACCCTTTTATGTATACAAAAAAACAATTAATTCTTATTATAAATACAATTACTTTGACCTATAATATAATATTTTGTAGCTATTAAACAGTCCTTCACGTAAAATGCCAATTGAAAAGATTAAGGTAGCCAAATGGACATACATGGCTGCTTGTGGACTTGAACCAGGTAGAAGAGACACTCAATATAGTATTAGCAGCAGCAACCAGGAGAATCATGTTGTGGTGTGTTTGGTGGAATTCGCAGCCGAAATTTTTAAAGCTTTAGAACAAATTAATAGGGAAAGCACACAAGAAATGAAAGTGAGAATAGGTAAGCAAATAATTATCATTAAATAAGCCAAGAACTTTTGGCTGGACATTGAGCTAAGCACGATTATCTTCTTACACACGTAGTGCCCTCTGTTATTGTTATAAAAATCTGCTATTATATATTTAATATAAATAATATAATATAATAATTTTAAACAGGAATTGCTCATGGTGAACTCACAGCTGGTGTGATAGGATCAAAAAAGCCATTTTATGACATATGGGGTGATCCTGTCAATATGGCTTCTCGAATGGACAGTACCGGACTTCCTGGGAAAATACAAGTGCCCTATAGCACAGCACAAATACTAATGAAACAAGGAATTGCATGTGAATTTAGAGACAATGTACGTGTGAAGGGAATTAGAGAATTAGTTCCAACTTATTTTGTTACGCTTGATAATGCGTTCAATATTGTTTGGAAACGGTACAATGATGAAAGTGAACAGGTGAACACTGATTAGCTCAAGCAAATATCTCACTATATATAGTAAGAGATTTGGTTCAAGTGATGTTTGTTAAGAAATGAAAGTGCCAAAAAAGGATGGTTAAAAAGGTCAAACACATGTCACACATAAACCTTTATAAAGGTAAAATCATTTTACTACTGTATACATTACATAAAATAAACTGGGTCTTAAGAAAATAAAAGATGATGAACCTAGGTTCTTACCGATGCCTTTTCTTAACTAAATGGATAATGTTAATGGATTAATGGTAATTCAAATTGGTAATATATAAGCTACTTGAAAATTACCAGACATAAAATTTCGAAATTCAATTCTTACAATAAAATTGCCTCAAATAATTGATCAGAATTACCATGGATGTAATTTTCTAGTACATACAATGGACTACTGATCCTTAATATCTGCATGTGCATGAATCTCAAATCAGTTAGTTTTGCATTACGCTTAAAAAATGTTTTTTGTGTCTATTTGAAAATGCATCGCAAGATAATTTCATGGAGACTTGACAAGTTTATTCATAATTTAACAGAAAAAAATTGAATTTGGAAATTCATAAATGTCTAGAGTAATTTTAAAAACGAGCAAATTTTCGACTGTCAACATTGGCTAGCACAATTTAAACGATCAATAAAAAATTCTAATCCTTACTGAATTAATTCATCAGTAACATKCCTGCTTTTACATAATTTCTCTATTATGTTTATGATAAATGTGAAATAAAACTATTATTATAGGTAGAAACAAGAGTTAAACTGGTCAAGCTTAATTTAAATTAGAAACATACATTAGATTATACTAAATCTCAACCCTAAAGAATAGTTCTTTAGCCCATGAATATAGAGAGCTGAATCAAATATTTGAATTCTATACAAATATATCAGTAGGTACCATAAAGGTTAGGTTTTTCTGATGAGGTAATTAATTACATTTTACCAAGCTATGATATACTGATCAAACATGTGAGACTTAATGAGTTTATAAATGCAAGATAATGTGTTGATTTCCTGAAGAGGAGTTCAGATAAAAATGGGCTATGGGAAAAACCCATGTCCAAATCACGCTTTAATATAAATATTCATTTTTATGTAATAATGATAATTAAAATTTTGAAACAGCAGGTTACTTAAAATTTTCACTCTTTTGAGGGTTCCATTCCATTGTTCACACAGTCCAATATATTCCTAATGCAAAACAAATTTATGAAATTTAAAACTTAAAGAGGGATTAAATTTAACCATTTTGCTAATTTGTAACATGAAAAAMTTATATAAAGGACAACAGACCTAATAGGACAGCTATCTTTGTGTATTTTATATAGGAAGTCCATAAAGTCTAAGAGCATTGATTAACATAGTCAAGAATATGTCAATCAGCGCTTAGAATCATGGGTTCATTCTAATTTTTTTTGATACTGTTGATGGTTTGTCTACCTAAAGCACTCTGTTATTTGAAATTAATAAAGAAGAATATACTTTCTGTTGTCAGTTTCTGAATAAGAGTCAAAAATTTAAAACCACATATCAAATTATTTACCAGTTCCCGGTATTTATTTACTGTGAACAAAGTGACATATTCTAACTTAACCAGCTAAAGCCTTTGTGGTTCAGGGCATTGCAAGCTTGCCTCTGGACCAAGAGGATGTGGTTTTAACTCCCATTAATTGCATAGGTGTTAAGTGTGTATCCTTTCCTTGCAAGAATTTATATCTAATGATCTGGCTAGCTGTCGGAAAGTTAACGAGGTCATTAAGAAATAAAATAAATAAATAAACTATTACACTTATTCAAAACAGGTTTTACCTTTAGGAACTTTCTTCCATATTCCCATCAGTGCCAGAACAACTAATAGTAGCGATCCTGTACATGAGCAGTTCGACTGAACTTTGAGCGTTTTACACTTATAGACACAGTTTAGTAACTATTTGGCCACTAAACCACAGCTAGCCAACTTATCCTAAGTTTAGTATTTAGGTATTTAAACACAGATGCCTGCTGTGACACGACTTACCTGCAGGAGGTATTACTGGATAGTGTATTTGTAAGAACCTAGCTGATCAAATAACCTCGTTTCAGTTTCTTTTTTATTTGTAGTATTCATGTTGCTTTCGGAATTGATGTGGAAATTGATAAACTAAATTTTGGCAACTATAGTAGAAAAAATCTTTAGGATGAGTAAATTAGGATGATTTGGATAAAAGAAGTTTTACTAGAAATAAAGACAACTATGTGAAAACCTGTAGTGAGGATCCATAAACCAGTTAAAAGAAGTGTGACTAAGAAAACTTTATAAATTAAAAAATAATTATTGTTAACTATTTTAAGAACTTCTTAATCATCCTTTACTAGAGCTGCACTTATGGTTTGTACGAAGTGTTTATTTATTTATATATATTTATTTCCTTTGTATTAAACTGAATGTATGCTGTATGTAAGGAATAAAATACATAATAAAAAAAAAACTAATTGTGTCGAACACTTTTAATTCTAGTAGTATAAAAATCCTCTCAAATAAAATAGAATATTTCAGCAATATTACGAAAGCCAGTTATAAGCTTAAAGCTCTTCCATTAATAAACATAACAATAAATAGATCACTGTAGCTTATTGACAAACAATATTTTAAGAAATAAATATTTTTTGTACAGATTCTGTAACCTCAGGCCCCAAGGCCGAAATGCACTTCCCGAATTCTTCCGAAAAGTCATTGCTTACCGTTTTCAAAAATTCAGCTGCTAAGCACAAGACCTCTGCCAACATACACTATATCAGAAACACTGTATAAAATGATAACTTTGTTTACCTTCGGAAGGGCTTTGCTTCTGGTGATACACCTGAACTGTTATTCTTATCACATCAGGCAAATGGGCCCGCAATATTTCGTTGCCTTGCTGGTAAAGGATGTAAAAGCATTTTATCACAGCTTCATTTTCTTGGAAGTCTTCTTTTAATGGAAGATGTTGAAGTAGCACTGGAAATACCTAGAAAATGTATTTAGTGCTATAGCTCATAAAATTAACTGTCCCAACACACTACAGGACCTAACAAATGCTCTAACCTAGCTAACGTTTTATAGTTAGGAAGGATGCTACCAATATTGCTAAGAAGGTGATAAAATGTTAGTGTTTATTTGCATATTTTAGTTTTGGTTATGATATGAAAACAAAACATAAACTCTACATTTATCGTAACTTAGTACAAACAATAGTGAGGCCCTTATATTAAAAACAGCTAAGCAAAATATTGCTGGTACAATTAAGTTCCAAATGTTTTTTTTGTGTTTGCTACATTGAACCTTGACCATGAAAATGCTTTTACCTCAAAACATAATGTATATTTAAAGGTTTGTGCTCTGTTCTAAATTAAGAAAAAACTTCCCAGACAAGAAAAATGGGAACAAATGTGTAACATTTTCGACTTCGGCAGGTTTCCCAGAAAAGGATTAAATGAAGTTAAGAATTCCAAAACATATAATGGAGACTCATCATTGGCAACCTTATTTGCTTAATCTTTTGCACTACTACACATTTATAAAACTGCTTAAACACTTCCAAATCTCTGAAAATATTTCCTCTTAGTGTTTTGGTATTAAAGATAGGTAGTATTGAAATAATATTTATTCACTTTTTGCTTTCCACAAACTACCAAAACACACAGAGATAAATGGCTTCACTATACAAATATTCTGGTAATATCAAATTTTAAATAAAAAAAAACTGGGCTTATACCAAATTAAAACAAATTAATTTATGGACTAAAGCTGAAACCACAAAATTCCACTACCATTATAATATGATTCTAGTAACTTTAGAACTCATCTGCAGAATTTTTAATTAAAACGAGTTAGTGACTTTTTAAGTTCTTCATCCTAGGAAAAGTACTGTTGAATCTATGAGTATGTTTGTATAAATAAATATATTCAATTTCTCTTTTGATTAATAATACCCAAAATGACTGAAAAGGAAGGTGTGGTAACACTCACCGAAGTTTACAATATGGACATAGTGTACTGACAATATCACGTTCCTACAAGCATTTTGATATATTTTGTGATTTATTTATTATATTAAACGACAGATAATTGCCGGATGTATATTAAATATTTTCTTGTGAAAACGGCAAGGGTGTTTGGGCTAAATTAAGAAATGTATTTTTTAACTTTGCCTGTCTATATTTCGAGCCAAAATCGGCGCTTCGTCAGGACACTAAAATTAAATACATAACAGGCACTTTTTATAATTAAACTTCTTAACACTTACTGTTAACTCCAAATATTAAAGGAAACAAAACGACGAAAACATATAACTTTGTGAAAGAATAAACTATTACAGAATGCCGTATGGCAAAACTGAATAAATAATTAAAAGGTGTCCAACCGTGAAATTGACAAAACTGACAAAATTTTTCGACATAATCAAGGATAGAGTTGTTGAACAAGCTTAAAATTCATGCGCGATTTATCAAATATAAATATTATTTAAAAATTCTATATATAAATTTTAAGTTGTATTATTTCTTCTTAGTTTAACACTGTCATATACAACAAAATTCCAATTCTATTAACAAAAGGTCAGATATACAAAATCTTAGTTCTATTTATTGCAAACTTCTTCAAATTAACAGTGTTAAACTAAGAAGAAATAATACAACTTAAAATTTATATATAGAATTTTTAAATAATATTTATATTTGATAAATCGCACATGAATTTTAAGCTTGTTCAACAACTCTATCCTTGATTATGTCAAAAAATTTTGTCAGTTTTTTCAATTTCACGGTTGGACACCTTTTAATTATTTATTCAGTTTTGCCATATGGCATTCTGCAATAATTTATTCTTTCACAAAGTTATATGTTTTCGTCGTTTTGTTTCCTTTAATATTTGGAGTTAACAGTAAGTGTTAAGGAGTTTAATTATAAAAAGTGCCTGTTATGTATTTAATTTTAGTGTCCTGACAAAGAGCCGATTTTGGCTCGAAATATAGACAAAGTTAAAAAAATCCATTTCTTAATTTAGCCCAAACACCCTTGCCGTTTTCCCAAGAATTTATTATATTATATATTATTTATTACTAACAAATTTTACAAATTATGGATATTGCACAAGAATTTTTAGAAGTGCAAAAAATCATTTAATGGAATAGTTGTTATGTATTTAAGGATCAAAATTTAAAACTGTGAATTCCAACCCTTGCAATAAATTCTATCTACTTTTGTAAATGCAGAAGGTATTCAAAAAGATTCTAATATTACGGATTTTAGCAGGGCTTTCAATAAAATTGACAACATTATTTAAGTTTCTACATTTGGTAAATGACATGTATGGTATGGCTATCACAAGTTATTGCCAGAACCCAGCTATTAACTGTAAATGGTTTTAAACTGACTCTCTACCAATCACATCATTATGGCATTTACTTGTTTTAACTTACTTCATTTAAATTTAAAAAAGTGCTGTACCATTCCATTTACTAGAAATTGTAGAATTTTTCCTTTGATTATAATTTTGATAATTATAATTATATAATATAATCAATAATCATTACAAAACAAATCTTAAAACTTTTTCATTGTAAAATTGTAGGTTCCTGTAGATTAGTAAACACTGCAACTCTGGTCCAAAAATTATAGTACACTGTGCCTTAAAAAAAACTAGTTTCTGTTTCTTCACAAAATCATAAATGATTTAAGAGGCCCACCCAACTAGTTTTACAGCATCAATTTGAGAGTTCCGGTCTTTATAGGGCAACCTAATTTGTGCTATGTTATCTGCATCATGCTGGTAAAGTTTAATAAACGAAAACAGCTGACAATGGCGGTTCTTATGCAATGCTAAATAACACAGACATTTTGCCAAATATAGATAATTATTATTTTTGACGTTCTATCTCAGTTATTTAGTATAAAATTAAGTTTATAGTGTGTGCAATTATAACCATATTGTGTACATCTCATGTAAATAGAAATACTGTCTAAATTGTTTCCATTAGTATCATAAATTATAACTTAATACTGTTACTTTAAATCATACGAAATTGCTAGACATGTATTATAAAAAACGTCACTATTGTACAAATTTTGTAGGTAAAAAAAAAATAAGAAGCACTGGCAGTAAAATTAATTTTAGAAAGAATATGAATAAGCAGAACATAGTATTATTTCATAAGGCCATTGATGTGTTACTTACTTGGTCGAGAGGTACTCCAGCACTGTTGGCTATAATCATTTTAGCTATCGCACCACAAATATTATCTAATGTGCCTGTGTGAGTTTCCTTAGATACAACACTGGACAATGCTTGCAACATTTGAGGATAGCCCCTAAAATAATAAATATAACCAATCAATGTATTTGTTTCACCAGTAAAAATAATTTATTAACAGAAACTATTAAAATCAATACAATCTACAAATTCTGGAACATAAACTCATTTCAATATTTCAATATTATTATAAAACAGAAACTACATACTCTGTGACAGCTTCTTTCCCATGTAGCACCATTTCCCCAAGGCCATAGATGGAATTATTTCTTACTTCATCGGCACTGTCTTTTGCACCAGATAACCACATATTTAAGAGTTCTGGGGCAAATTTTTTTACATAACCATTTAAAGGTTTCATGCACTCTGCTAATGTTCCATACGCAAAAGATCTCTGACTTATGCTGTGTTGTTTTTTCTACAAATTATTGCAATAAAATAAATTGGTAAATTGTGTCATACAAAATAACTTAACTGTTCTAACTGTAAGAAGCTGCAGGATGTTGGGGAAATAAAGAGAAAAATCATCGGACGTAATAGCATTTGCAAATTTTGGTATTACATCACCAGCACATTCTAGCAATAATTCGTCTTGTTCGGCTTCGTCATCGTCTTCGTTGTTGTCACCAGAAGCACCGAGATCAGTGTCCTGACATGTTGTCTACAAAATAACCACAATTTAATCTAATTAATGTGAAGCCTTAAAAAAGGAACAAATTTTCCTGGTACACTTGGTATTTCAGCAACAACAGAGAGTTTTTAATAGAAACATAAACAATTGTCACAAATTAAACTGCATTTATTAGTATATAAATCATATGTTCACATTTTGTTGTTTTCTGGTTCTATAGTATTAGATCTTTAATGTTAATGAACCAACACAAGTAACCTATCCTCCAGTGCAATATTTGTGAGACGTTTTGGAGTTCTGTTAAAATAGTAACAAATTTTATGGTGTCTTATCTGTAAGAGTAGTTCTACCAGTGTTGAAACTCTATTCATCTTTTATTCCCTTAAAAAACTCATGACGGAAGGAAAAATGTCTTCTGTTACTTAGTTATTCCATAAGTATATGAGCTTATAGATTAAAGTCACTTGTTATCCAATAATAAATAAAATAAAAAGAATAAATTATTACAACTATTATTTAGCCAAATTATGCCTGTAAAATCAGGTGTACACTACGGCATCAATATTTACTAAAACATTAGCAATAAAACACCAGACACCATAAAGATTGTAAGGGACAATTCTCTCTGTGCTCTATTTGTTTCTAACACAACAGACTAACATATGGGCCCGCTTAACACTACTTCTTGTGTATACCTGTTTATCTTTTATCGTAGTTGGCTGGTATACAATAACAGTAAGACAAGCATGTGATACTAACCAACATTACACACTGCAAGATAGTGTTAATTGTATACTCTGATTTTTTTAACAGATTTTGACGACACCTGACAATAAATAGATATATTACACAATATGATATACTCTATATAAATGTGCATAAGATGATTCAAAAATAGCAAATGATGTAAATTGGATAATTGGGTATTTCAGCATTTTTTTTTTTATTATACATTCCGAACATACCAAATGAAATAAAATTGACACGTTTTTTTTATTTCTTTCAATAATGCATATAGCTTGAGATATTAATTAATAAATATTAAGGAATTCAGTTGTGACATCATAAGTGAACAATCTGGTTGTACTGTGTTTAAAAGAGAGGAATAAACAATAATCGGAGTAAGTAGCAACATCGCGTACTGCTGACCACTTACAGTGCAGTGGCAGCCGAACTGAATTATCTGTAAAAGTGTTTTTTATGTGTTGTGTTTGTTTTCTGTTGTTTATTGTTTGTTGTTCTTACGTTAATAAAGCATCATCAAACAACAAATTCAACACCAGAACAAGATGATAACATTTACAAAACCACGTGTGTTTACAAACAGCTTGTCCGACACCCGACTTCCAGTCATGATATGACAGCCACAAAAGAATGCAGAGTAACACTGTTGCCAAGTTGCGATTTCCTTTTTCAGTTAAGTCATCACGTCCTTTGGAGAGTGTTTTAAAATAGTTCAACTTTGACTTGAATATTCACGTACTTAAATACAAGTTTATACCAACCAACCTAGGCAATTATTTGCATATGTTACGATTAGTAACGATTCTTTATTGAATTCCGTAATTTTTACTTCACTGAAATGCCCAATTACTGTAAAATTTTAAATTTTATTTAAAAATTTATTAAACCAAATAAACCACACATGTGAACTTTAGTACAACAGATATTAAACTTTCTAGATCGTCATATTATAAAATGGAAGGTTCAGACGCGTTATTAGGAGATTCCCTCTGATTTCAATTTATCAATGTTTTTCTGTACAGATAGTAGAAACGACTGATGGTGATATTGTGATATTCACTCAAATGGTCATTAATAAAGAATGTGAGATGGTGTATTTATAAAATGACCCGTAATAACACAAACGGCTCGAGTATGAAATAAGTATGTATGAGTATTGTTCTTCAGTTCAATAATCATTATGTAACACATGTATAATTATGCCGATACATATTAAGAGTGGCTGATGAAATTTAATAAGAAAAAACTGGGAACCTCTAATGAAAATCTCCGCTACATTTAGATTTACAAAAGAAGTCAAACCTGACCTTTATTATTACTGTGTAAGGAAGGAGTTGCATTCAGAAACAGAAAAACTTCAAGAAATATAAGGCAGACCACTGTTAACCTAAATACCTAAAACACGATTAGTTAACTAAGATCTACAAAAATTTATTATGTACGAACCTGTCAATGTCATATACATATTTTTAATGATAATACACTAATAAACCACAACACATGAGTGTGCAATAGGCAATGCATACCATTTGCTTGGACTGGCTTTGGATTATGTTTATTTATATTTACGTTCTAACATAATAGACAAACTTTTCCAACAGATCGCATTTGGTTTATTTGTGACACATATATTATGCTATCATGAAATTAAAACCATATTATGCTGAACTGACTTTTCCCTCGGCACTTGGTAATACATCATGAACTAATGTAATAATTAATTGTGAAACAGTCCAAGTGCTGTATTTTTATTACAATAAACCATTTTATATATAAGTGTTCTAAAATATTAACATATTCATAGGAAAACTAAAGTTTGAATAAATAAAATCATTAATATTTAAGATGTAATAATTTTAAAAATAAATGTATCTAAACATATTCCTCACCTTCAAAGTTAACACATCTATAACAGAATTCATTATAGCTTCCCTATGCCCTTCTCCAATTAACACATCTCCTTTAATTTCCTCCAAAAGGGTGGCGTATGCCTCCAATGCAGTCATAACCACTCCTCTTTCTTCATCTAATCTTATCAGTTCTGCACATTTGGGTACAAACATTTGTAATGCTTTTAGTAGAGCCTGTCTGCTCTCAGGAGTTGCAACCTTATGCAAAGTAACACAGAACTGCTGGAGGGCTTCAATGGAAGCTTTACGGATATCTTCTTGTGGATAATTGATGAGTTTGAAAATTTCCTCAAAGCTTTTTTCTATATAGGGCAGGAAGGACTGACTAAAAATAAAGAAGCTTTGAATACTACAGAAGAATACAATTTATTAAAATCAAAAACTTTGTAAAGAGAAAACATACCCTGCATTTAAGCAGATCTCTCTCAAAGCTAAGCATGCTTGCTCTTTTTCTTCATTGTAGGAATTTTCTACTGAATAACGACACTGTGTAGATCCGGCACTGCTTGTGGAAGCAAGGTCGACATCTTCCAAATCTTCCTCAGAATCTGAGAGATCTTCATAAACGTCCACTCCTTCTTTTTCCTCTTCTTCATAATGAGCCTAAGAATGATAAGAAGAATTTTACTGAATTCAGGTCATACAATTTCTTGAAAACATTCAAAATAATAGGATTTATAATCAACTAATAAGTACATTACATACCACAATTCCTTCACTACTTTGTATACTATCGATCATTTCTTCTATAATCTTTGGTAATGCTGGCGAGATCTCATCTTTCATAACAATTGACAATGCAGCAAAGAGTGCAAAAACACTTTTACGTATATCGGGATCATCAGTATCATTCAGTATATTTAAACCGAGTTGTAAAGTTTTATTTGCTAAAGGTTTGAAGTTTTCAGCACCAATAAACTGGGCTACTACTGCTAATGATTCTAAAAAAAAATAAAAATATGTGAACGCACCATCATGTTTTCAGCATATATTAAAAACATGTGTAATCTTATGTAAGAGTCATTGTTTATTGAAATTGGAGTGTAGGTCCTTAATAAAACTTTCGATAAATGTCAGTTGTTATTATAATGCGACGCATTACCACGGCCAAAACCACAACGTCATCTTCAGGCTCTACAAGAACATTACACAGCAATAACAAGTGTTGCATGATTAAATTTAACATACAATTGGGTATTACAGGGTTTTTTTTAAATTTATTATTATACATTCCGAACGATCCAATTGAAATAAGATTGACCTGTTTTAATTTCTTTCAATATTGCATATAACTCGAGATATTAATTAATAAAAATTAAAGAATTCAGTTGTGACGTCATAAGTGAACAATCTGGTTGCACCGTGTTAAAAAGAGAGGGATAAACAACAATCGGAGTAAGTAGCAACATCGCGTACAGCTGACCACTGACAGTACATGGACAGCTGAGCTGAATCATCTGTAAATGTGTTTTTTATGTGTTGTTTTTGTTTTCTTTTGTATATCGTTCGTTGTTCTTGCGTTAATTAAGCATCATCAAACACAAACACAACAAATCCAACACCGACACAAGATGATAACGTTTACAAAACCACGTGATTTGACAGCCACAAAAGAATACAAAGTAACACTGTTGCCAAGTTGCCTCTTTCCTTTTGCAGTTAAGTCATCACATCCTTTGGTGGGCGTTATAAAATAGTTCAACTTTAACTTGAATATGCACGTACTTAAATACATTTTTTACACTAACCAGCATAGGGAATTATTTGCATATGTTACAATTAGTAACAAAACTATAATGAATTCTGTAATTTTTACTGAAATACCCAATTGTAATGTAATGTACACATAACCTCCAATTTCAATATATTAGAAACAGAAATTAGTAAGAGTGTGATATATACAAGCAAGTAACTTACCAAGAGCATAACACTGTAACTGATGTATTTCTGAATCTGAATCAGCGGTGATGTACAGATTCAGAATTTCCAAAACTTTTGGGAAGTATGGAAGCATGCCTTCCTTGACAGCACTTGCAGCAGAACCAAGTGCACTAAGTGCCACTCTTTTCAACTGCAATGACCAGCTATTAGGATTCAGTGCAACAAATAGTCTCTCCATTAAAGTTGGAAGATATGGTAAAAGTCCATCATCTAGATTCTCACAGAAAGTTTCTAATGCATAAAACATGCGGTCTAGACTAGCCGGTTCAACTTTCTCTGTTTCCATCTGCTGATAGACGTGGGCCAAGTACTCAAAGAGGACTGGAAGAAGTTCAGATGCATACTGACTAATTTCAGGCTGAAACAGAATTTATAATTAAGTTCCAATATGATTATTAGCTTATAAGCTTGACTACATATTTCAAAAAAAAGGTGTAATTAATCAACTTATCATATAAGCAAATACTATCTGTAAAGGAAAATAATTATCAAGAGAAGAGATTACAATTATTTTAGAATAATTCATGGCCACAATATTATTTAAAACATCATCTATGTAGTATTATGATGTTTGTTTCTGAACTGATTCATACTGCATGCATCAGGTATTTGCAGATACTCCTTTTAATGATATATAAGCAAAATTTAATGCACTCGGAACATTTCAATTAATTATATCACTAAGTAAAATTCTTAGCACCTTCTTTGATAACTAATCATTCATGAGTAAAAAAATACAGCAAGTTTGCTTTCTTAACTTTCAGAAGTCTGGTAATTTCCTACTTTTTAAAGTTCTTGGGCTCTAAAATTTTTTCATAAACACCTTCCCAATGTCGTAATGTCTATCCTATCAAAGTAGGCTAAAACAATTACAGCCGCATTACTCTTTTCTGAGTCAACATTTACAACATAAATTATTGGGCTATTTCAATTGTTCATTATCTTGTTTTTACAAACAACAAATTTAATGTAAGCTACATATGTGAAAAAAAAATATTAAAATTATAAGTTAAATATCCCCTATAATATAGGTGTCGTAGCAGGTGTGTAACATTATGTTACACATAAAACTTCACTCAAGGCATATACAATTATAGACATGAAATTCTGATGACATGAATTGGTAATAAAAATCAATAATTTGCCATTATATTGACTAGGATAACAATATCACTAGTACGAGTACCAATATGAACTTCCTCAATCATGTATGTATGTACATTTTTAAACTAAATTCTTATTGCAAAAAAAGTGGAGAATGTTGAAATAGGAAATAGCTAACATCTCGGATTTGGCCTTACCCATTTAAATGGGCAAGATATTTCCTAGGGCTTTTATACCTGTGTAGACTGTAGTATAGATGATACTATTGAAAATCATATTTCATTTTTTTGTCAATCAAAACTATTTCTTTTAAAAATTGTTGTTTCTAATGATTTTATTGTAACTTAAAATAGACACGAAATAATTTTTGCTGTTAAAAAATATATATAACATTAATTATTAATAATAAAGTGCATAGGTGCATTTTAGTAACTAAAACTATAAAAAGTGTAGCGGAGCAAATTTAAAAGAAAAGCCAATTACACTAAACATCTAGTAACAATATTCTTGTCATTCCCTAAATTGTCAAATTGTCTATCATTTTTTTCTATATCTATGTATAAATAAGTACTTTATCAAACTGCTAGGATCACACTTTCAGTTTATGTAAATGGAATTGAAATATTAATAATTTCTAATTTTTTAATATTGTCTGTACTTGCTAGTCATGCCTATAAACTATATGGCCTATTTTGCCACACCAATAAAAGTCTATACTTCATTAGACATAAATCAGGTGATCAGGCTGAACATAAAACAGATTTCACTACATTAATGTTTTCTTGTGAAAATACAATTTAATATATTAGATGAGGGGCAGATAAATAGCATAAGTGCACATGAGTTAATCTCGCAAAGATCCTATAATTATAACTATGGAGACTTAGATAATATTCTCTATAAACTTTGACCGTGAAGTTTGAATATTGCTGCCATTGAAAATAGATAAATGTCTCTTCATTTAAAGTTGGCATTTTTGTATTAAAAATTACTAGTAATTTTAAAGAACACAAAATCTAATGAGAAGCTATATTACAGACAAATAAACATGTTTTGTTTCCCCAAGACACACTCTTTCATACCGTTTTTTTTAAGTTCTTTTAGAAATTCAGATTCTGGGAGTTGGAATGCTGAGATTGAAGTCGGAATTCCTAAATTAATCTGGAAATTCCGACTTTGAGATTAGTCAGAATTCCGAGATTAAAGTCGGAATTCTGGCATTAAAGTTGAAATTCCGAGATTTGCCTGCGTATACTTGAGTAAACACTAAAAGAAGTTTGTGAAAAAAGGTAGCCAGTCTGGTAAAATAACATTTACTGATCAAAAACTCTGGATTACAATTACTGTTTTTCAGATGGTAAAGACACAATTTCCCAATATCTAACATACAATACATTCTAGTGGATGACTGGAATGTATATACATTCTAATTTTTTTTATATATGTACATATATACATTATGAATTACGTATTACTTACAGAAAAATAAATTTATTTTGTATTGAGTGATTTTGATTTTTCAAAAAGTAAAATATATATATATAGACTACAGTACAATATATATGAATATATATTTACAATTTATGCTTTGTTTACATAAAAAATAAAAATACACATCTGAATTCAGATACTTATTAAAAAGCATCGGTATCGGTATCGCAAATATGGTATCAGCTCAGCTCTATACAAAAACAGATGAAATTGTGTTTTTTTTGTAGGTTAAATTCCCCCCCCCCCCCCAATTCTTTCTAGAATTGGAATGATAAAAGTAACAGTTCAAAGCCTCGTGAGTTGATATAAGTACCATTATTGTCTCTACATAGAGTACAACTTAAAAAATGAGAAAGGTAATTCTTAATTTTGTTGTTTTGCGATTTTTTATAATTAAATTTTCTTTCAATGGTAATGAGTGTTTACTACAATAGGTAAACTAATGTTTAAATAATAATTACTGCTTACTACAGTTATTTTAAGCAGAAGTTATTCTAATCAAAAAGAGAATTATTTGCCTCAATTATAATGATTAAGTATAGGTTTTCAGTAAAGGGACTAGCATTGCCACTTGATAATAAATTTGTTTTGTGTCGATTTTATATTCTATAACAATAGGCTAAAAAGTTAATTGTATATGTAGTATTCATTATTGTTCAACATACCCTAACATATACATTTTTTAATCAAGCCAAGAAATTAGTCCAAATGTCATCATTCTATTAACTATATAATTATTGTGCAGCGATCCGGCAAAGGGACAGCATCATAACTGTGCAAATTACTGAAATATATTATCTAGTTAGGGGAACTGTGCAGGGGCAGCTATACCGGTTCAGCTGAGCTAGCTGTAACTGGCATTTGCTTTTGCAAATATTAACATGCCAGCCCGCCGATCCATCGAACGATGACATAATGTACTCTTTTCTAAATCTCTGGACAATACAAACCTGCAAATGTTCTGCAAACTGTCCCAATGCAAAAAAGGCTGCATTCCTAACCACAGGATTTGGATTTTGTATAGCTTTGCAGACACACTCCAAGAATGGTCGTAAATATTTTTTACGAATCCTTTCTGCACAACCTTCAGCCAACACTGCTAAAGCCAGATAAGCCGCTTTCTGTGCATAAATGTCATCTCCCTGAATCGCTGGTTCAACCCTTGCTAACAAGTAAGGGATCACCTTTTCTGCAGGTATATGTAGAGCTATCAGGTCTAAAGTTTGGGTTGCTATAGTGATTGGAGTGAACTGATCAGGGTCTCCCATAAAATATTCCTCATGAACGTCATCATCAGGTTTTTGGGCCATAAGCTGTATTAAAACATCAATGATGGGTTCTATAAGCTTATTCTTTTGAACCACCTAAAAATAAATAAATTTGTCACTACTTAGATAACATTACTTATTCTAATAACAGTTAGAATATATGACACACTGTTGCATAAAGTCTTATGTATTATTAAAAAGGATTTTATTTATATGTTTCACTACATAATGTAAAGTACACCAGTTCTATTAAGTAAAATTGAATTCCTATTTATAACTAAAAAAAAATTACAATATCTTTTCTATTATCAAAAATTTACTAATTTTTAGATAATTTTAATGTTAGATAAATTTGTTTTTTTGCTTAATTTTAAAGTTACATGAATTTATTTCCCACATGAAACACAGACCTCATAATTTTCATTCAATTTATCTTTCTGTCTAAATAGAAAGACTGCAGCTAGAAAGAGAGAAATTTTAATTACGAGAATTCGCTAGTATGAAGTTTGTGTGGTAGAGCGAACTAGTTCAATAACAGAAAATGTCTCTCTTTCTCATTACAGTATTTCCAAACTTAAAGAAACAGAGACAGTGAATTAAAATTATGTGCACAATGTTTCATATGCCAGATAAATTCAAGCACTGTTAAAATTGGAAAAAATAAATTCGCGCAATATATTTTTAAATGTTAATTCTTAAAGATTAATCTGCACCAAGTCCAACTTTATCAACATATCGACAAAGCTCTTTTAGCTCGTACGAGCCATCGTCAGTGCCTTATAAAATAAGTATTACAAAAGAATTTAACTAAAAGTGACAAATTAAAGTTTAACAATCTGTTGCAATATCATACAATGAGGCTATTCCAAACGGTCATTCCCAACGAGACAAAGCAGGGTAATTTGCAGTTCATTAAATTAGATAAATATGTTTACGAAAAAAAAATAATCGCTGTCGCTATTATAAACTGATCTGACGGATTACACCTGTAATGTTTATTAAGAGAACCTTCAAAAGTTGTCTGACACAAGTTCCTTGGTGATTTGTTTATTTACTCAAAAGTTTTGTTTGAAGTTGTGTCAGACAATTTTGACAAAGATTATAGGTGCAATCAAACCGCCAGATCAACAATTTTATTTTATCAGTGTTTGGTAGTGACAGCGTTATCTGATAAGCTGGAAAGCATAACTATAGCCCCATCCTGAATTTTAAAAGTCATTATGTCACCACCTTGTCACTACGTCAATTTCCATTACCTAAATAGTTTATTTTACTAATACGCTGGAACGCTAACCAATATTTTTCAAATATTTGACAAAAATTTTTTGACAGCATGACACAATGCTCTTCTCAATTATATCTTTGTACAAGCTAACTCCAGGCACATTTTTTTGCCATAAAATTCATACGCAGCTTTTCAAATTCGGTCTTTTTGAATTGGGAATAATTTTTTAAACGCTCCCTTATCCAACTGAATTTTTCTTTGTAACTGTCCAAATTTTACCTATCACCACATGGTTGTTTTTGCAATTACAAATAAATTGGATGTCTTTGCTAGGGCGCTTTCTTCACTCTTACTTCTCTTTTTCTCATATATCAACAAAATAAGAGTTTTTTCATCTTAGGATAGAAATCACATTTCAGACTTTCATTGGGATTACAACTGATTAGGTTTTCTGAATATCTTCTTATGCACATATATTTGACACGAAACAACAAGTTATAAAATGGGAATGAGTAGGAGCCCAACAAATTCTGGTCTGGTCTGGTCGATTTGAAAGAAAAGAAAAAATCCGGGTCAACTAATTTTTTAAGAAGCTGCAAAAAAAAATACATGCAACAACCCCATTGGTATTGCAGTTTTAAACTAATACTGAAAATCATAATTGAAATGAATTCTCCTTCCACAAGACATGTATGGTGACTTGGAAACATTTAATAATAGAAATAAAACTGATACTTTCATTTTAACATTGAAGAATAAAATTTTACTTAAAAAAAATACAGAATTTACATAATGTAAGTGAAACATAAAAATAAAACTGTACTTAATTAAACTTTGTGTCTTTATACATAGCTTTGATTTTAATCGTATGATAGTAACAAACATTAGATTTAAAAATTATAACTTATGATGATGCTTACCTTTCCTTTAGATCGAATCAACCATCCAACTACACCAATTGCTTTGATTTGAACGCTTGTGTCTTTCTCTTTGTCTCTGCCTATCTTTAAGCAAATTTCAACTATGAGTTTGATGTGAGGCACAACGACAACCACAGCATACTCTACAAGTTCCTCTACAATTTCAAATAATTCGCAAGCTCTCTTCTCATCACTTTCAGAATATGCATTAATAATTTCCAAAACACGTGGTAATAAATTGTGATATACATTTATCATCTGAAAACAACAATGATTAAGTAGTACAAGTCCATTTATCAGAACAAAGTTTCTTTTAGTTAGTTTTGAAAATTGATGTATAGACTAGGGGCGCACATTTTTGCCGATATATCGATAAATTTACAGAAAAATTGAATAGCGATAAATTATTTTTATATCGATATATTGGTAATTTAAATTATCGATATTATCAGATTATCGATATTATTGGCTTATCGATATTATCGGATTATGAACTATTCGAATTATCGTTCATTCAAATTCAAATTATCTATAAGTCCATTTCTATATTACCAATAATTCGAATATAATATTAATGCTAGTAATGTTTCTTACCCTTAGCATAAGGCTGTTACACGAAAAGTAGCTAAACTGGAAACCCTTTTTTTAACTGGGCGAATTGGGAAAAATAATAAATACGGATGTTCTATTATTTGTACATGTAGATACATTTTGTTCAATTAAAAAAAAACGGGCTACAATCCATATGTATAAGTACAAAACCCTTCCCACAATAATTTTAAAAAAATAAGTACTCATTTCTAAAGATAATAAGCTGCCATCTTCAGTAAGTTGTCTGCTAAAACAGGTATGTATTTAGATTTTCTAAAATTATTGTGGTAACGATAAGGTTTTCATATACATTTTAATGGAATCTTCCACTGATCTCTAAAAATAACTGGATGTCGCTTACATACCAAAATCCATGTAAACTAATTGTGACAAATTAAAGCCACTTAAGCGCTTCTAGCCACTGGTCATTGTACAAAAATTGACAGTTAAAATCGTGAACCTAACCTAAAAAATACAAATTTTTTTTTAACGAGCCATTAAATTGATAGTACCATGACCAGCGGAATGGTGGCGCACGAGTTTCTACTTATCACAGTTTTGAAGGACTTACGCGACATCCCGTTATTTACAGATCAGTTGAATCTACCCACTTAGGTCTTATTCTATTTGTATTGAGTAAACTAAAGGGTTATGATGTAAGTTATCACATAAATATAATTACTTTAACTGCTATTACCAAACCAGTGTTTATAATATATCCCTAAATATAATCATCGATAATTCGATTTATCAATAATTAGAATTATCAAATTTGAATACTTTAGAATTCGAATTATTGATATTTCAATGTATCGAATATTATCAATACTCTTTATATTATCGAAAATATCGATATAGTTTTAGTATCGGACACCCCTAGTATAGACAACTAATTTAATTAAATGTGTAAGTATGTCATGATTAGCTTTTAAATGATAAAGAAGAATATTTTTAGTTACAAGTTAGTTTAAAAGCCGAGATGCAGAGTTTAGCAAGGCAACAGTAACAGATAAGACCTCTATAAAATAAGATTTATAAAAAAAATTGTTTTTCTACAAATGATACTTTCCATAGCGGTTTAAAGTCCAATTTAAAAACCTCGCATAATACAATACAAACCTGCTGATGACCTCCTATAACTGGAACTAAGTTATTCATGGTTAACACTGTATAATATGCTAAATTTGAGTTTGGCTCAGTAATTGAATTTAACGTATTTGTAAAGAGAATTGCAAATGACTGAGCGTGCTCCAAATATGTACTTTTAGATATTTCAGTCATAATTGATAATGTGTACATGCCCAACTACAAAAAAAATATGTATAGGTACATAAGCTTATTGTGGATATAAGAATAAAACTTACTTCCTTATCCAATGTGTTAGCGCTGTTACACAAATTATGAACAAATTCCAGAATTTCGGGCCAAGTATTATTTGGAAATTCATGTTTTCCTACTATTCCAATAAATTGAGCTATAGCATTTTTTACCAATTTTTCTTGTTCATGCACAAGAGCTTGTAAAATACCCTGTTTTATTCTAAAATAAATAAGTACATTATTATGCAATATTCAAATGAAATTAAACAAAATACTTCTATGAAAAAAAGATAATTTCTGCCTTGTTATGAAATACTTTACCTGTTTTGTTTGTATTTACAATTATGCGAGACAGGATAGTCATTCTATAAGATGTTAAGATGACTATATGACTATAATTTCTTGTTCTACATTCTAATACAAGAACAAGTTAATCTTATGAAATTGATAAACTGATTGCTGCACAATAAAAACATCATCATTTTTCTCATTATATTCATTCAGTTAAATGAGCAAACGTAAAATGACTATGTAGGGTATACAGTTCATAACACAGTGAATTTGAAATAAAACGTTATATCTAGATAAGTATGAATTTAAAATAAAAACAACAATGAACAGCTGTCTAACACATATCATTCCCTGCTAAGCAAACTTCAAAATTTATACCTATTACGTGTATCAGCATCAAGCTTATTCCATTGGTGTCGTTTCCCCAATTTTTTACGTAATAAAACAGCTGCCAATTGACGTATATGTGGATTTGTAGATGTCACTATAATATCACACAGAGCTGGTATAGCACCGGGCTGCTTAAAAGCCTCTTTTAACTCTTTGGTCCCCTATATTAAGAAAACAAATGGTAAATACACGTGTGTGTGCATGTTGAGGTTAACTCATACGAAAAACCGGATTCTTTTGGAGGAACATACCTCATCTACTGTTTTCTTGTCTGCTACTAGAAGCTTGGCGAGTATTCCTTCCATAGCAGTTGGATTGCTACTTGTTTTTTAAAATAAATTACCCTTTTAGTATTAAAAATGAACAAACACCATTCAGCAGTCGGCACCACCAAACCCACTTAGCATATATTTGACATTTGACCTTTCATATTTGACAATTAGCTGTCAGCCTCACATTCGACATTGTCAGTATCAAATATCAATTTCAAATTTCATCTTTTAATTTTGCAATGTTGCCGTGCTGTCTCAACCTACAGTTATCCGATAGGTTTAGGACTGCTGCGTGCTGCATCCTTATTACCATAAAACTGGGACTATTTTTATTGTCGAATTGGAATGGTCAAATTTGCATAGGGATTAGGGATATTTTAACATGTGATTATTTATTAATTCTGTGATAATAATATCGATTTTAAATATTATACACGTATTCGCAGGTCACTGCTTCTGCCTAAGTCAATTTCAGTGTACTTTTATGTCCAACAGTACATTTCGAGCAAAACTACAAAAAAAACATTAGATAATGGAATGAGAAATTCTTCTGGCCTGGGCTTGACAGTTTGGCAGCATCGTTCCAATTTACAGTAACCCTACCCCCACCGTAAAGGACAAATGACGAAATTGAATAGTGCTAAACGTAAACCAAAGTAAACTGACGTGTACTTATTATTATTATTATTATGTACTGATCATAATAAGGATATTTTATAAATTTCCGATTTGTGCTTGCAGCAGAGAAGTTGTCAATTCGATTTGAAAGTGTATTGATAAAAAAACCCATTGWAAATGGTTTACATCAACTCTGGTAAGTAAATTGTGCCTGCATTATTAGAAAACAGCAACCTACACACTTCCTGCACTTTCAGATGGCACAATTTGCCAGAATCAGCCTTGGGGTCTAAACAAGCTCACCCGTTTATTTTATGGTATAATTTCCTTCATAGTTTTGTTGTGAGTAAAACAAAGTTTTCATGCACCCACTTGTTCTTATGTTTTATTTGTTCCAGCTTTCAAACATTGATTGGAATGGATACCTCGTCKTCCACAACAAGTAGTGGTAGATATGGATCCGGCTCGTCATTCCGAGGAAGTGGRGGCGGTGGTGGTGGGGGTGGAGGTAGCGGCGGTGGTCCTAATCATAGGTAAATTTCTAATTATTACTGCCTTACATAAATTTTGCTCAACATATGAAATCTTTATGACTGTCATCCAGTTTATGCCAATTTTGGAGCAACTTTTTACATCTATATGTGAATTATGTTGTATTCACTTCATGCGTTCGCTTTATGTCGACTTGTGGTTGTTAAAAATAAAAATAAGAGTCGGTAAGGAACCACCGAACATTCCGTTTGTACGTGACTGATAAACACAGGAAAGTCGAACAAGGGAAAATATTAAACAAGTGGTACTTAAACCTATTCTAATATATCATATGCAACTAAATATGCAGCAATGCATGTCTTAATACACATGTGGTTCGTGGTTCCTTTGAAGAATTTTGTGATTGCTTGTCAAAAGAGTTCTAATTTCAAGTTGCTTTATATGCGACTATTTAAGAAGCTATTGAGTGAAATGGACGCTAGTAAAATCCAGATTGGTCTTTTGGAAGGCGAGTCAAACTGGTCTACATGGAAATTCAAGTTTAACATCCTTCTACGTTGTGTCCAGGGAGGAAGTGAGTTGCTTGAAGGCAAATTAAAATGTCCTTCGCCATTACCTACTGGAAGCACAAAAGAGCAGAAAGATATATACGATAAAAATTTAGCTACCTTTACTCAGATAGATAGCAATGTGTTACTGTTGCTTACATTAAATATGTCGCAAGATACTTTACAAACAGTAATGAGATTTGCTACTGTGAGAGAAATGTGGCTAGAGCTTCATAGATTGTACGACGGAGCAAGTGAGGAGAAGACCTATGATTTGTGTATGGAGTTTTTCCGTTACAAAAATGAAGATTTTAGTGATATGGCGACACACATTTCAGAGTTGAAAAACTTGTGGAGTGAGTTGCAGATTGAGATGTCCAAAGATAAAGTTGCTACTGGTAAAAAAAAGTAATTGTGATTTACCGGATTTGCTTTTAATCTGTAAGATACTGGGAACTTTACCGGATGAATATTTTTCTTTTAAGTCAAGTTGGTGATTGATCAGAAAGAACCATAGATAATTTGACTAGTCAATTGTGTGCTTTTGAAAAAGCTTTATTAGAAAAGAAAGAATGTCATCAGGAAATTCTTGCAGTAAATGAAAAGAAATTTGATAAATGTACAAATAGAAAAAAGAAGTTAGTTTGTAATTATTATAAGAAACCCGGTCATAAAATGAAAGTGTTTTAAATGGAAAGCTGATAATAAACCGGAAAAGTCCAGTTCCAAGTCGAATAATGTTTCACTGTTGGCGATCTCATCATCAGTTCTGCTGGCTACAGTCGATGAAGATAATTGATACGTAGATAATGGTGCAACTAACCATATTTGCAATAGAAAAGATTTATTTAAAACCTACAAAGCATTTCATGACGAGCATGCAGTGACTACAGCTAATGGTGATGTAATTCGAGCTTTAGGAAAAGGAATGGTAACGGTAAAATCAATTGTTGATGGGAAAACCTATGAATTAGACTTAATTGATGTATGGTATGTTCCTAAAATTAATAAGAATTTGTTGTCTGTCTTATCGGCCGAAGATCGACATTCAAGTAGCAAGTTTATTTCATATACTGAAGTATATGCAAGTAGAAGGACAGATAGTTTTAGTGGGAAATCGAAGTAGACATGGTGGTCTTTTCATATTATCCCTTAAAAATGTTTTATCTGATCACAAACCTGAGGTAAACCATATGGAAAATATAAATTTGTTGCAATTATATCACGAAAGATTGGGTCATCAAAACAAGAGACATATTAAGAAGATTTTGAAGAAAGAACTTAATATTGAAGTACCACTTGATAGTGAATTATGCGAAGGGTGTGTTTACGGAAAGGCGCATGTCTTGAAATTTGGTACACGAGAAAGAGCTACAGTACCAGGAGAGCTGTTACATTCCGACGTATGTGGACCTTTTGAGAAATCTCAGAGAGGATATCAATACTATGTTCTTTTCAAAGATGATTTTAGTAGATTCCGATATGTTTACTTCATGAAGGAAAAATCAGAAGTAGAAAAGCATTTAAAAACAGTTTTGGCCGAGATTCAAGTAGATGGACATACAGTTAAAGAGCTTTTGACTGACAATGGAGGAGAATTCCTTAGCCAACAAGTCAAGAAAACTCTAAACCAGTATGGTATTTGTCATCGACTCACAATGCCTTATTCACCTCAACAGAATGGTTGTCCAGAACGAGACAATAGAACTATTGTGGAATCTGCTAGAGCGATAATGCATGCAAGAGATGGATTGCCACAGAGTGTATGGGCTGAAATGATTAATACAGCTGCATACACCTTGAATAGGTCAAGCATTTCAGGTGTAAGTGATAAATGTCCTTATGAAGTATGGTATGGAAAGAAACCCAAATTGACACATATGAGAGTTATTGGTAGTACATGTTATCCTCATGTTCCAAAGCAAAATAGAAGGAAGCTTGATAAAAAAGCTATAAAGAGTATATTGGTTGGCTATGATGGAGATGACAGTTATCGTATATGGTGTCAAGACAGAAGGGATGTAATTAGATCTAGAGACTTTTGGTTTGAAGGCTTCCATGGTTGTTGTCGATGACATGTTGTTTTTCGGGCTGGTTCCCACGTTGGTTATTAGACCTTGACGACACTCATGTCGGTGTGAAACAGTTTCAGAGCTACTTCTGAGGAAGACACCGACATGAGTGTCGAAACATCAAGGTCTAATAACCAATGTGGGAACCAGCCCGGAAAACAACATCTCATAGATCTAGAGACGTGATCTTTAATGAAAAACCATTTTCAGTACCTGAGGTAGTTGTAGATGAAAATTTTACCAAAAAAGTTTATCTATGACTTCGGAAAATAATGTAGATAACAAAGAAAACTTGGATTCTATAAAAAGTCAAGAAGTGGAACAAATGCAAGAAGAAAATGCTGATGAGGATGCAGAAAGCTTTGATTCAGATTTCTATAGTCCAGAAAATAAACAAGTTACTGGAATAACATTACGAGATAGAGCAATTTTAAGAAAACCAGCTAGGTTTGAAGATTTTGCGATGGAGTTTGCTGTAAATATTCTTGAATTGAAAGAACCAACTACTTATAAGAAAGCCATACAAAGTGGTGACAAAGAGGAATGGATTGCAGCAATGAAAAATGAAATGCAATCACACAAAGAAAACGGAACATGGGTTCTGGAAAAATTGCCACTAGGAAGAAAAGCAATTCCTTGCAAGTGGGTTTATAAGATAAAAACTAATCCAGATGGTTCAATTCAAAAATATAAGGTCAGATTAGTCGTCAAAAGTTTTTCGCAAAGAATGGGCGAAGACTGATCGAACTTTTAGTCCAGTTGCAAAATTAGCTTCAGTAAGAGCTGTTATAAGTATTGCTGCTAGTGAAAGAATGACACTTACCCAATTTGATGTGTCTACTGCATTTTTGTATGGAACACTTAAAMAAGAGATCTACATGAGACAACCAGAAGGTTTTGAAGACAAAACAAACAAAGTTTGTCTTCTGAAAAAGAGTTTATATGGTTTGAAGTAGGCTCCTCGCTGTTGGAATGAAAGAATAGTTAATGTACTTCGAGGAAATAACTTCAAATCAAGTGACGCTGATCCATGTGTTTTCTTAAAGAAACAAAAAGATGGCATGCTAGTTTTATCATTGTATGGTCTATTACCTTCCAACAATGAAAACATGAAAATAGAGTTTTTAGAGTGTCTGCGAAAGGAATTCAAGATAACTGTGAAACCAGTTACTTATTTTCTTGGGTTGGAGATCCAAACAGATTTGAATGCAAAGAAACTGCTTGCGAAGGTTGGTATGAGTGACTACAAACCTGTTTCAACACCCATTATCAAAGACACTAAAGAAACTGAAGAAGAGCAAGTAATTGAAGATGCAAGATTCAGTTACAGAGAAATCATTGGAGCATTAATGTATTTGATGTCTGGTACTCATCCAGACTTAGCCTACTCAGTGAGTGTTGTTTCAAGAAAACTTGATAATCCTACTAAGAAGGATTATGTAAAAATCAAGAGAATATTAAGATACATTGAAGGCACCATTGATTTTGGTATATTTTATAAACCAAACCTCAACAGAGGTTATTTAGAATGCTATAC
Organism: Rhyzopertha dominica; assembly: GCA_025024175.1. Taxonomy (NCBI): domain Eukaryota; kingdom Metazoa; phylum Arthropoda; class Insecta; order Coleoptera; family Bostrichidae; genus Rhyzopertha; species Rhyzopertha dominica. The sequence goes on from QCXZ01000003.1 coordinate 43,614,532, forward strand.
AGATGCGGACCATGGTGGAGATGAAGAAACTGGGCTTTCAACTTCAGGCGTAGCATGTTTATATGGTGGAGGAATCATATCATGGAGAAGTCAACGACATTCTTCTGTTGCTATCTCAACCACAGAAGCAGAAATTGTTGCAGCTAGTGAAGGTGCAAGGGAACTTGTTTGGTTAAAGAGATTATTCGAATAAATTATTCAACTAGAAGATATTCGTATTATTATGGTTGACAATGAAGCCGCTATCAAGTTAGCCCAAAACCCTGAATTACACAGACGCACGAAACACATAAGAATTTGCCATTTCTTTATTCGAGAGTTGGTTAATGACAATGAAATTAGTATTAAAAAGTATTTTGTCAATTTAATTTGATTTAATTTAATTTTTCACTCACTTAAAAATAAAATGTCAGATATTCCTAAAGTTTTATTCTAACTTATAAAGCAAGTTTGGAAATATAAATCACTTCAAAGTAATACCATCTACATGGCAGTTACTTCAACACTTTCCATGATTCGACGTTTTCCGAGTTCGTCGGTGCTGTGTTCGCCGGTTCGTAATTCCTTGGTTCGACATTCCGGGATTCGTGGGGATACCAAAAATAATGGCAGACTGATCTTCATAAACACCAAAGAACTGTATGTAAAATATGTATTTATTGAAATTTAATGATAGTTTACTAAAAGTATTTCCCAGTATATACAGAAATAATACATAAATTAATTTTCAAAATATAACAAAAAAAGACAATATCCACAGAAGTACGGTAAGTACTTGTATGTGGAAAAGAGAAAGGTATTAAAAAGGGTTTTCAATAGGTGTTCTACTTAACAAGTGAATGAGTTATCTCTAAACAATAACAATCACAACAGAAGTGCCTTAAAATAATGCAGTCACATCAGCTAACACTAACCATTCAGTAATTTTATCTTTGAAATGTTTCAAGTGTAGTGTTCTTTTTATTTCAAGTGGCAAGAGATTAAAACTTAGGGGCTACATAGTCAAAGCATCTCTGGCCCACTGCCTTCCATTTTCTGGGTACTACAACATTAAAGGCAGATGCTCCACGAGTATTTGCTCCATGGTCTAACCTGTTCAACATACCGCTTTTATTTTGAAATACTAGAATGTCTCTACAATAGATTTTACGTAATTCTAAAGATTTTTAGAGTTGAGAAAAAGTTCATTTGATGGATAGAAAGGACTTTGTTGGTGCATCATTCTAAGAGCTCTCTTTTGTAACACAATTAGAGGCTGCACTACTGAGGTGCATGCAGCTCTCCATGAGATTATTCCATAAGACAGCACAGGCAAGAACAAAGCATTATAGACTATCCTACTTATAAAAATACTTATGTTGGACAGTCTTTTAACATGAAAGGCAAATGTCTCAGTTTAGTTGCTACATTGTGATACATGTGAGTAGTATTCTTATAAGTATTATAAGTATTCTTATACTTACGTAATTCATTTTATTACAAATATCATAACAGTATTTCAGAAAATATACCAAATAATTTTTTTTGTATTTTAAGGTTATGGATTCAAAATCGTCAGTAATTATAAACGGCTTTAAAAAATATACCATAATGATCATTATTCAGAAAATGTCACATACTTTAATTATCATTTTCTACTCGCCATTGTATTCCACTAAGGTGACCAATTTCCCAAATCAAAAAATTAATTATTAAAGTATTTTCCGCATGCTGTATAGTGTCACTTGTTTCTTTCTGAGTTTTGTCCTTCCCTAGAAAATGTACTTCTGCATGTTTTACTTATTTTTGTTTTTTTGGTGCTATTTATGCTTCATATCATTCTCTAACATCACGTTTTGTCGTTTACCTTTTCTGCCAATGAGCAAAAGTTTTTATGAATGTAAATGTTTGTTTTTTATTAAAGTAGACTTTACAGACACAGACACATTAATAAAGCAAGCACATCCTAAATTCACATACTATTAGAAATCTAAATGTGGCATTTCGAAGTTTGCACGACCATAAATCTGTTACAATCTCCTTGTGCCTAAATAGGTAAATAATAAGTAACCTCGATAAGGAATATTCAATTATTGGCTTTGATTATTAAATCTGCGAATGTCAGTGTGTGAGTGTTATATTATTAAATAATCAATCCAAAAGTTTTATTTAGTAGTACTGCCAAATATATACATCCTGGTTCAAGAAATATACCTATTTAATTTCTATAATATCAGATTCCTACTTATTTATACTGGTATCCTGATGAATCCCGGAATGTCGAACCAAGGAATTACGAACCAGCGAACACAGCACCGACTGTTGTACCAATCAATTTCTAGCTTGTGCAACCATACTTACAACTATTTTCTTAATACTGTGTCTGTAGTGATCAATACCAAATATTATTGTGTTTATATTCTTGTTGAGCCCAAAATGACGCTATCGAACCCAGGGTCGGGCTCATTAGCGTATGGCACTGTATATAAGCTCTATTCGATAACTGATGTCAAAAGCAGTCTTTAAACAAATTTTTGGGGGGCTCAACAATGACCGGTCTATAAGTGCAATTCATACGGAATAGTTCACCAAACCGGGCTCAAGGGGGCGCTTTCTGTATCTTTTATATACACGTTGTTTACAAAATACTATTGCAACGCTGTGTGGCCCGACATGTGACAACACTGTAKAAATTATTTTCATGCACGTTTGAAGTTTCTTAGCACTGAGATGGGCTCAACATGGCATAATTTATGTACTAGCTGTGTATATAAATGTTAATTGATGTAGTAAAAAAAAATAGTGTGCGACTAATATTGTTTGGCGTTCTCCAACAGCAGTGAAGAAAGAAATTTTAAGCTGGAATATTTAATAGACCACAAAAGAATTTATTGCAGAAAAAAGCTCTTATAATTAATTTTTCTTTTATTTCTTGATATGATTTAGTGAAAGTATAGAGTGAAAATACAGGCAAATAGAAGTGAGTAAGTTCGCTTAATAGTTTATTCCAGTTCATGAGTATAAAAGTATCGAAACATAAAACTCACTTATAACATGCAAACAGTATTACTAAAACTAAAGCAGAAGTAACACTAAATATTCTCATATACAAACAATTGTTTATAGAAAACAGCTTAGATAAACAAGGTGTACACAAAAGAATACAATTTTTTGTACGGTGTACCTTTGAATCATGCGGTATTTATTGTCAGACAGAGAATTTCTTCCAAATTTACTTCTATTCAACTTATTATTCAGTTTACGCGTCGTACGATCTATGTGACGTATGCAAATATTCAATCATAGATCAGTCTAATAATTAGATTCAAAAACAATGTTCGTTTAATTGCTTTTGCCTTTATTAATGTTCTATTACTTACTTTATATACCTATTGTTAATAAATTGTTGTTAAAACGACCTAAGTCGTATTACTCCTGGCTTTGTCCCAATTTCTGTTTCGGGTACTAATCTACAGCAACGCAAGCAGCGCGCACCCTAAACACCACGGGGTGACATTATTTATTATTTTGTTGTACGTGTCCCTGTGCAGTACCCTAAACTATTATGTAACGCTAAAAGTGAATTTTTAGAGTCTGCACATACTCAGACTGCTAAAGCATACAGAGAGGCTTGAAAAATGGAAATTGGCGTTACTGTAAAAAAATCAAAGTCATTGTTTATGATTAACGGGATTAAATAATAATATATTTTTATATATTTTACATTTACCTTAAGAAGATGCAATAAAATAAATATTTTTTACCGCAACTATACATTCAAGTCTCTTGATCGCCGTATAGGTTATTGACGCCAGCGGCCTGTGGGAAAGAACGTGTTCTAGGTACACATGCACAACCTAAAATTGCATTTTTTTATAACTGTAGTCAAAGTAGAACTGTTGAAAGTGAAACCTTTATTTATAACAGTTGTATACATATGCTTTTATGGTAACCCAAGTTCTGTCTTTAAAGAGCTGTTTGTTGGCTGCCATCAGTTGCTCAACCTCCTGCTTTCTTGGAGACCTTTTCTTTTTGATGTGATCTTTGAAGTATGCAGTGATTACGCGTTTTTGCTCGTCACTCCATTTTTTTCTTTGAATTTTAGTTTTTTTTTTGTAGTTTTCCTTTCACGATCCAAATCTAGAATTTGAACAACCGAACACTAGAATTTTGGCGTATTATGAATTAACAATAAATATTTAAAACACATCATGGTCGTAGCATTACAGCAGTGTATTGTAAAATGAACATTATAGGTGTACCAAGAAGGCTCACTGTCATTTAAGAATTTACGGTATTTAATAGTTAAGCAATATAGGGTTTACAGAGTTCTTAGAGTTTTTAYGCGCTATAGAGTTTTATAGAAATGTACGACACACACCTTCAATTTCCGAGTGAACCTGCTCAGCTGTGCGTACAGTTGTACGGGTATTTATAGAACTTGGACGTTCTGTATCTTCTGGAGGTACTTCTTCGGAATTGTCGTCGGAATCTGACAAAACGTCTGTGTTTTCTGATTGCATATCGTCCAACGGCTTCCCGCAATTTATGGCTAGTAACAGTTTCGATACCTTCGCTGTCTGGTATAACTCTTGCGGAAGTCTCGGGTTATACAGGGTGTTTTTAAAAGTGCGCCCAATCTCTTAACTGAGCAATCTCTGACGAATTCTAGGCCGATTCAATCACTTTTATCTATGTACAAGTGCACCATTAAAAAGTTATAGCCCTTCATAGTTGTGTTACATGACTAGGTTTTTTGCTAATGACCTTCCAACCGCTGTTGGATATCAATTACGAATATTAAAAGATTTTATAACTACAAGTATGATTTTCTTGTAAATACAAGGGGTAAACCAAGACACTGATTCACTTATAGTCCACATATTTTTTGTCTGTCATTCTTTGAAGTTATTATCTCACATTAATGATAGGTTGCTTTATTCCAAACTTTTTGTTCTCTTACAAATTTTACATTGTTACTGCCGTTTTCGTGTGAAATTGCAAAAACCAACTGTTTGATTGCATAAAAATTTTAAATCTATCAGTTAATTAAATGCGCATAAAAATTTCGGGTGTCATTTCATGAATTAATTGGACGTTTACATTAGCTTTGAAAATCGTATAGGTAAAACTATTGAATTATAGGTTTTCCCAACAGATCAATGTAAAATACGTGAACTTATGCAGCTTCCTGATTTTCTGCTGGAGAAACCAATAATTCGATTGTTTTTCCTATACGATTTTCAAAGGCAATGTAAATGTCAAATTAACTCATGAAATGCCAACCTCAARTTTTGTGTGAACTACACTTAAGTAACTGGCAAATTTCTAATTTTTATGCAATCGTGTAGTTGGTTTTTGCAATTTTACTCGAAAACGGTAGTAGCAGTCAAAAATGTGTAAGAAGATGAAAATCATACTTTTACTTATAAGATGTATCTTTTGATGTTAGCAACTAATTAAAAAAATTCGATACATTTGCGCCAGCGGTTGGAAAGTTATTAGAAAAAACCTAGTCATTTAACACAACTTTGAAGGGCTATAAATTATAACCTACAAGTTAATAATGGTACACTGTTGTATATAAATGATAGTAGCTGAATCGGCCTAAAATTCGTTAGATATTATACCAAGTCAAAAGATTGGCTGAGCTTTTTAAAACACCCTGCATTAATAAAAAAAAATTATGAAAAATTGTATAAGCTATTACAAAATGTTGGAAGCATTTTGGAGAGAGTTCGATTACTTTAGGTAAATCAGTAGGTACCTATTATTTTTCTCAAAATTTTGAGCTAGAAATTTTCTAATTTCCCTGAAGCTACCTGAATTATTACAAAATTGTATAAATATGTTAGAAATTCTTTGCTTACCTATTTGGAAAAAAACATTAACAAATAGATAACTAACATTTGGTCAAAGCTGTTAGTCATCAAAAGAGCGACAAAATAAGCTACTTGAAACCATAAACGATGTATTAGCTGCCTTTATGCCCCTCGGAAAAATTTTGAATTTGTTTAATTACAGTTATAGGTAATTTCAATTTGTCCATATCCTGCAGCTGAATGTACCACATTAATAATTATTCGGTGCTATTCAACTGTTGTTGCGAACTTCAGCCATTATGCGTTAATCATATACGAATTGATAAGAGTGTTTTGTAAGGACATATGTAACATTAATAATGACATATTCTAATTGTATTGTACATGTTGCAATATTGTTTAAGATATGGTTTTAGTTATGTAAGTAAATTAGACTTGCCAATTTTTATTCACGTACGATAAAAATTTAAAGCATACCTACAAATATTTTCCATTAGCAAAACAATTAATGTTTAAATATAGATCATACACATTGATGATTCTTTGTGAGAAAAGTATTTTGCAGGACTACTACTATTTTCTATCTCTAATGACGAATGTTACCAGTTTTAAGTAATCACTCTGTAGCATGCTAACGTTAGGCTATTAGCCTAAATATACCTTTCTGAGAGCATGCAGTCTTGAAAACTATTTATTTTTCAGACCGATTTGAAGTTTATCCCATTTTCATATTTAGTTTCATTGAACCTCGGTTAGCCCGCTCGATATACACTTGCGCGCAGGTTAATTTATTCGTTGAAATATAATAAAATACAATCTATGCGTTCTGACTGTAGTTCTGATTTGGCAACGGTGTTGGGCTAAACAGTGAACGGTTAATCCTTTCTTATATACAAAAGGCTTTACAAAGTCACATTAATATATTTTCGGGCTCCATAGCGATCTGTTACTACTTTTAGAGCTTAGACCATGTTATAACTTACCCCTGTACAAGCCCCTCTATGGGTTAACATACTAAATCAATGAGATAAGCTACAGTATACTCCTTTATCTGCCCGGGAAATGGCGGGCGCATCAGCGATCTGTTAATATCTAGGGCTTATTAWCGTACTMTTTAAAGATAAAGGAGTATACTGTAGCTTATCTCATTGATTTAGTATGTTAACCCATAGAGGGGCTTGTACAGGGGTAAGTTATAACATGGTCTAAGCTCTAAAAGTAGTAACAGATCGCTATGGAGCCCGAAAATATATTAATGTGACTTTGTAAAGCCTTTTGTATATAAGAAAGGATTAACCGTTCACTGTTTAGCCCAACACCGTTGCCAAATCAGAACTACAGTCAGAACGCATAGATTGTATTTTATTATATTTCAACGAATAAATTAACCTGCGCGCAAGTGTATATCGAGCGGGCTAACCGAGGTTCAATGAAACTAAATATGAAAATGGGATAAACGTCAAATCGGTCTGAAAAATAAATAGTTTTCAAGACTGCATGCTCTCAGAAAGGTATATTTAGGCTAATAGCCTAACGTTAGCATGCTACAGAGTGATTACTTAAAACTGGTAACATTCGTCATTAGAGATAGAAAATAGTAGTAGTKCTGCAAAATACTMTTCTCACWAAGAATCATCAATGTGTATGATCTACATTTAAACATTAATTGTTTTGCTAATGGAAAATATTTGTAGGTATGCTTTAAATTTTTATCGTACGTGAATAAAAATTGGCAAGTCTAATTTACTTACATAACTTAAAACCATATCTTAAACAATATTGCAACATGTACAATACAATTAGAATATATCATTATTAATGTTACATATGTCCTTACAAAACACTCTTATCTATTCGTATATGATTAGCGCATAATGGCATAAAGGGGGCATAAAGGCAGCTAATACATCGTTTATGGTTTCAAGTAGCTTATTTTGTCGCTCTTTTGATGACTAACAGCTTTGACCAAATGTTAGTTATCTATTTGTTAATGTTTTTTTCCAAATAGGTAAGCAAAGAATTTCTAACATATTTATACAATTTTGTAATAATTCAGGTAGCTTCAGGGAAATTAGAAAATTTCTAGCTCAAAATTTTGAGAAAAATAATAGGTACCTACTGATTTACCTAAAGTAATCGAACTCTCTCCAAAATGCTTCCAACATTTTGTAATAGCTTATACAATTTTTCATAAATTTTTTTATTAATGCAGGGTGTTTTAAAAAGTACAGCCAATCTTTTGACTTGGTATAATATCTAACGAATTTTAGGCCGATTCAGCTACTATCATTTATATACAACAGTGTACCATTATTAACTTATAGGTTATAATTTATAGCCCTTCAAAGTTGTGTTACATGACTAGGTTTTTTCTAATAACTTTCCCAACCGCTGGCGCAAATGTATCGAATTTTTTTTAATATTAGTTGCTAACATCAAAGATACATCTTATAAGTAAAAGTATGATTTTCATCTTCTTACACATTTTTGACTGCTACTACCGTTTTCGAGTAAAATTGCAAAAACCAACTACACGATTGCATAAAAATTAGAAATTTGCCAGTTACTTAAGTGTAGTTCACACAAAAGTTGAGGTTGGCATTTCATGAGTTAATTTGACATTTACATTGCCTTTGAAAATCGTATAGGAAAAACAATCGAATTATTGGTTTCTCCAGCAGAAAATCAGGAAGCTGCATAAGTTCACGTATTTTACATTGATCTGTTGGGAAAACCTATAATTCAATAGTTTTACCTATACGATTTTCAAAGCTAATGTAAACGTCCAATTAATTCATGAAATGACACCCGAAATTTTTATGCGCATTTAATTAACTGATAGATTTAAAATTTTTATGCAATTAAACAGTTGGTTTTTGCAATTTCACACGAAAACGGCAGTAACAATGTAAAATTTGTAAGAGAACAAAAAGTTTGGAATAAAGCAACCTATCATTAGAGATAATAACTTCAAAGAATGACAGACAAAAAATATGTGGGCTATAAGTGAATCAGTGTCTTGGTTTACCCCCTTGTATTTACAAGAAAATCATACTTGTAGTTATAAAATCTTTAAATATTCGTAATTGATATCCAACAGCGGTTGGAAGGTCATTAGCAAAAAACCTAGTCATGTAACACAACTATGAAGGGCTATAACTTTTTAATGGTGCACTTGTACATAGATAAAAGTGATTGAATCGGCCTAGAATTCGTCAGAGATTGCTCAGTTAAGAGATTGGGCGCACTTTTAAAAACACTCTGTATAACCCGAGACAATTATCAGGTGCCCTGGTAAAATACACACTGGATGTGTGAACGACTTTATTTAGTATATTCTTGGAACAGCCTTCACCAACTTGCAGCACGTCTCCGTATTTATAAAAGAACTTAGTTTTCTTCACAGCTTTTACTAGTTGAAACTGCATTATTAAATATCTATAATGAATAATATTGCACATAAACATCTCTAGATATAAATATCTGGCTTTTCGCCGAGAAAAAGCGGGAAACTAAAATTCAAAGAAAAAATGGAGTGACGAGCAAAAACGCGTAATCACTGTATACTTCAAAGATCACATCAAAAAGAAAAGGTCTCCAAGAAAGCAGGAGGTTGAGCAACTGATGGCAGCCAACAAACAGCTCTTTAAAGACAGAACTTGGGTTACCATAAAAAGCATATGTATACAACTGTTATAAATAAAGGTTTCACTTTCAACAGTTCTACTTTGACTACAGTTATAAAAAAATGCAATTTTAGGTTGTGCATGTGTACCTAGAACACGTTCTTTTCCCACAGGCCGCTGGCGTCAATAACCTATACGGCGATCAAGAGACTTGAATGTATAGTTGCGGTAAAAAATATTTATTTTATTGCATCTTCTTAAGGTAAATGTAAAATATATAAAAATATATTATTATTTAATCGCGTTAATCATAAACAATGACTTTGATTACTCTTGATTTTGACATAAACACAAATTGTCTTACGACGCTTATATTTGTAATGACGCTTATAGAGACCGCTTATACAGCATGTTAAACTTTTTACAGTAACGCCAATTTCCATTTTTCAAGCCTCTCTGTATGCTTTAGCAGTCTGAGTATGTGCAGACTCTAAAAATTCACTTTTTAGCGTTACATAATAGTTTAGGGTACTGCACAGGGACACGTACAACAAAATAATAAATAATGTCACCCCGTGGTGTTTAGGGTGCGCGCTGCTTGCGTTGCTGTAGATTAGTACCCGAAACAGAAATTGGGACAAAGCCAGGAGTAATACGACTTAGGTCGTTTTAACAACAATTTATTAACAATAGGTATATAAGTAAGTAATAGAACATTAATAAAGGCAAAAGCAATTAAACGAACACTGTTTTTGAATCTAATTATTAGACTGATCTATGATTGAATATTTGGCATACGTCACATAGATCGTACGACGCGTAAACTGAATAATAAGTTGAATAGAAATAAATTTGGAAGAAATTCTCTGTCTGACAATAAATACCGCATGATTCAAAGGTACACCGTACAAAAAAATTGTATTCTTTTGTGTACACCTTGTTTATCTAAGCTGTTTTCTATAAACATTGTTTGTATATGAGAATATTTAGTGTTACTTCTGCTTTAGTTTTAGTAATACTGTT
>QCXZ01000003.1:43625081-43661128 GCA_025024175.1 Rhyzopertha dominica
TCGCAAGATACTTTACAAACAGTAATGAGATTTGCTACTGTGAGAGAAATGTGGCTAGAGCTTCATAGATTGTACGACGGAGCAAGTGAGGAGAAGACCTATGATTTGTGTATGGAGTTTTTCCGTTACAAAAATGAAGATTTTAGTGATATGGCGACACACATTTCAGAGTTGAAAAACACTTGTGGAGTGAGTTGCAGATTGAGATGTCCAAAGATAAAGTTGCTACTGGTAAAAAAAAGTAATTGTGATTTACCGGATTTGCTTTTAATCTGTAAGATACTGGGAACTTTACCGGAATGAATATTTTTCTTTTTAAGTCAAGTTGGTGATTTGATCAGAAAGAACATAGATAATTTGACTAGTCAATTGTGTGCTTTTGAAAAAGCTTTATTAGAAAAGAAAGAATGTCATCAGGGAAATTCTTGCAGTAAATGAAAAGAAATTTTGATAAATGTACAAATAGAAAAAAGAAGTTAGTTTGTAATTATTATAAGAAACCCGGTCATAAAATGAAAGTGTTTTAAATGGAAAGCTGATAATAAACCGGAAAAGTCCAGTTCCAAGTCGAATAATGTTTCACTGTTGGCGATCTCATCATCAGTTCTGCTGGCTACAGTCGATGAAGATAATTGATACGTAGATAATGGTGCAAACTAACCAATTTGCAATAGAAAAGATTTTATTTAAACCTACCAAAGCTTCATGACGAGCATGCAGTGACTACAGCTAATGGTGATGTAATTCGAGCTTTAGGAAAAGGAATGGTAACGGTAAAATCAATTGTTGATGGAAAACCCTATGAATTAGACTTAATTGATGTTATGCTATGTTCCTAAAATAATAAGAATTTTGTTGTCTGTCTTATCGGCCGAAGATCGACATTCAAGTAGCAAGTTTATTTCATATACTGAAGTATATGCAAGTAGAAGGACAGATAGTTTTAGTGGGAAATCGAAGTAGACATGGTGGTCTTTTCATATTATCCCTTAAAAATGTTTTAATCTGATCACAAACCTGAGGTAAACCATATGGAAAATATAAATTTGTTGCAATTTATATCACGAAAGATTGGGTCATCCAAAACAAGAGACATATTAAGAAGATTTTGAAGAAAGAACTTAATATTGAAGTACCACTTGATAGTGAATTATGCGAAGGGTGTGTTTACGGAAAGGCGCATGTCGTTGAAATTTGGTACACGAGAAAGAGCTACAGTACCAGGAGAGCTGTTACATTCGGCACGTATGTGGACCTTTTGAGAAATCTCAGAGAGGATATCAATACTATGTTCTTTTCAAAGATGATTTTAGTAGATTCCGATATGTTTACTTCATGAAGGAAAAAATCAGAAGTAGAAAAGCATTTTAAAAACAGTTTTGGCCGAGATTCAAGTAGAATGGACATACAGTTAAAGAGCTTTTGACTGACAATGGAGGAGAATTCCTTAGCCAACAAGTCAAGAAAAACTCTAAACCAGTATGGTATTTGTCATCGAACTCAACAATGCCTTAATTCACCTCAACAGAATGTTGTCCAGAACGAGACAATAGAACTATTGTGGAATCTGCTAGAGCGATAATGCATGCAAGAGATGGATTGCCACAGAGTGTATGGGCTGAAATGATTAATACAGCTGCATACACCTTGAATAGGTCAAGCATTTCAGGTGTAAGTGATAAATGTCCTTATGAAGTATGGTATGGAAAGAAAACCCAAATTGACACATATGAGAGTTATTGGTAGTACATGTTATCCTCATGTTCRAAAGCAAAATAGAAGGAAGCTTGATAAAAAAGCTATTAAAGAGTATATTGGTTGGCTATGATGGAYATGACAGTTATCGTATATGGTGTCAAGACAGAAGGGATGTAATTAGATCTAGAGACTTTGCGTTTGAAGGCTTCCATGGTTGTTGTCGATGACATGTTGTTTTTCGGGCTGGTTCCCACGTTGGTTATTAGACCTTGACGACACTCATGTCGTGTGAAACAGTTTCAGAGCTACTTCTGAGGAAAGACACCGACATGAGTGTCGAAACATCAAGGTCTAATAACCAATGTGGGAAACCAGCCCGGAAAACAACATCTCATAGATCTAGAGACGTGATCTTTAATGAAAAACCATTTTCAGTACCTGAGGTAGTTGTAGATGAAAATTTTACCAAAAAAGTTTATCTATGACTTCGGAAAATAATGTAGATAACAAAGAAAACTTGGATTCTATAAAAAGTCAAGAAGTGGAACAAATGCAAGAAGAAAATGCTGATGAGGATGCAGAAAGCTTTGATTCAGATTTCTATAGTCCAGAAAATAAACAAGTTACTGGAATAACATTACGAGATAGAGCAATTTTAAGAAAACCAGCTAGGTTTGAAGATTTTGCGATGGAGTTTGCTGTAAATATTCTTGAATTGAAAGAACCAACTACTTATAAGAAAGCCATACAAAGTGGTGACAAAGAGGAATGGATTGCAGCAATGAAAAATGAAATGCAATCACACAAAGAAAACGGAACATGGGTTCTGGAAAAATTGCCACTAGGAAGAAAAGCAATTCCTTGCAAGTGGGTTTATAAAATAAAAAACTAATCCAGATGGTTCAATTCAAAAATATAAGGTCAGATTAGTCGTCAAAAGTTTTTCGCAAAGAATGGGCGAAGACTGATCGAACTTTTAGTCCAGTTGCAAAATTAGCTTCAGTAAGAGCTGTTATAAGTATTGCTGCTAGTGAAAGAATGACACTTACCCAATTTGATGTGTCTACTGCATTTTGTATGGAACACTTAAAGAAGAGATCTACATGAGACAACCAGAAGGTTTTGAAGACAAAACAAACAAAGTTTGTCTTCTGAAAAAGAGTTTATATGGTTTGAAGTAGGCTCCTCGCTGTTGGAATGAAAGAATAGTTAATGTACTTCGAGGAAATAACTTCAAATCAAGTGACGCTGATCCATGTGTTTTCTTAAAGAAACAAAAAGATGGCATGCTAGTTTTATCATTGTATGGTCTATTACCTTCCAACAATGAAAACATGAAAATAGAGTTTTTAGAGTGTCTGCGAAAGGAATTCAAGATAACTGTGAAACCAGTTACTTATTTTCTTGGGTTGGAGATCCAAACAGATTTGAATGCAAAGAAACTGCTTGCGAAGGTTGGTATGAGTGACTACAAACCTGTTTCAACACCCATTATCAAAGACACTAAAGAAACTGAAGAAGAGCAAGTAATTGAAGATGCAAGATTCAGTTACAGAGAAATCATTGGAGCATTAATGTATTTGATGTCTGGTACTCATCCAGACTTAGCCTACTCAGTGAGTGTTGTTTCAAGAAAACTTGATAATCCTACTAAGAAGGATTATGTAAAAATCAAGAGAATATTAAGATACATTGAAGGCACGATTGATTTTGGTATATTTTATAAACCAAACCTCAACAGAGGTTATTTAGAATGCTATACAGATGCGGACCATGGTGGAGATGAAGAAACTGGGCTTTCAACTTCAGGCGTAGCATGTTTATATGGTGGAGGAATCATATCATGGAGAAGTCAACGACATTCTTCTGTTGCTATCTCAACCACAGAAGCAGAAATTGTTGCAGCTAGTGAAGGTGCAAGGGAACTTGTTTGGTTAAAGAGATTATTCGAATAAATTATTCAACTAGAAGATATTCGTATTATTATGGTTGACAATGAAGCCGCTATCAAAGTTAGCCCAAAACCCTGAATTACACAGACGCACGAAACCACATAAGAATTCGCCATTTCTTTATTCGAGAGTTGGTTAATGACAATGAAATTAGTATTAAAAAAGTATTTTGTCAATTTAATTTGATTTAATTTAATTTTTCACTCACTTAAAAATAAATGTCAGATATTCCTAAAGTTTTATTCTAACTTATAAAGCAAGTTTGGAAATATAAATCACTTCAAAGTAATACCATCTACATGGCAGTTACTTCAACACTTTCCATGATTCGACGTTTTCCGAGTTCGTCCGGTGCTGTGTTCGCCGGTTCGTAATTCCTTGTTCGACATTCCGGGATTCGTGGAGATACCAAAAATAATGGCAGACTGATCTTCATAAACACCAAAGAACTGTATGTAAAATATGTATTTATTGAAATTTAATGATAGTTTACTAAAAGTATTTCCCAGTATATACAGAAATAATACATAAATTAATTTTCAAAATATAACAAAAAAAGACAATATCCACAGAAGTACGGTAAGTACTTGTATGTGGAAAAGAGAAAGGTATTAAAAAGGGTTTTCAATAGGTGTTCTACTTAACAAGTGAATGAGTTATCTCTAAAACAATAACAATCACAACAGAAGTGCCTTAAAATAATGCAGTCACATCAGCTAACACTAACCATTCAGTAATTTATCTTTGAAATGTTTCAAGTGTAGTGTTCTTTTTATTTCCAAGTGGCAAGAGATTAAAACATTTAGGGGCTACATAGTCAAAGCATCTCTGGCCCACTGCCTTCCATTTTCTGGGTACTACATTAAAGGCAGATGCTCCACGAGTATTTGCTCCATGGTCTAACCTGTTCAACATACCGCTTTTATTTTGAAATACTAGAATGTCTCTACAATAGATTTTACGTAA
Source organism: Rhyzopertha dominica (assembly GCA_025024175.1). Classification (NCBI taxonomy): domain Eukaryota; kingdom Metazoa; phylum Arthropoda; class Insecta; order Coleoptera; family Bostrichidae; genus Rhyzopertha; species Rhyzopertha dominica. Next base: position 43,629,698 of record QCXZ01000003.1, read on the forward strand.
TTCTAAAGATTTTTAGAGTTGAGAAAAAGTTCATTTGATGGATAGAAAGGACTTTGTTGGTGCATCCATTCTAAGAGCTCTCTTTTGTAACACAATTAGAGGCTGCACTACTGATTCCACTATACTTATTCCATAAGACAGCACAGGCAAGAACAAAGCATTATAGACTATCCTACTTATAAAAATACTTATGTTGGACAGTCTTTTTAACATGAAAGGCAAATGTCTCAGTTTAGTTGCTACATTGTGATACATGTGAGTAGTATTCTTATAAGTATTATAAGTATTCTTATACTTACGTAATTCATTTTATTACAAATATCATAACAGTATTTCAGAAAATATACCAAATAATTTTTTTTGTATTTTAAGGTTATGGATTCAAAATCGTCAGTAATTATAAATCGGCTTTAAAAAATATACCATAATGATCATTATTCAGAAAATGTCACATACTTTAATTATCATTTTCTACTCGCCATTGTATTCCACTAAGGTGACCAATTTCCCAAATCAAAAAATTAATTATTAAAGTATTTTCCGCATGCTGTATAGTGTCACTTGTTTCTTTCTGAGTTTTGTCCTTCCCTAGAAAATGTACTTCTGCATGTTTTACTTATTTTTGTTTTTTTGGTGCTATTTATGCTTCATATCATTCTCTAACATCACGTTTTGTCGTTTACCTTTCTGCCAATGAGCAAAAGTTTTTATGAATGTAAATGTTTGTTTTTTATTAAAGTAGACTTTACAGACACAGACACATTAATAAAGCAAGCACATCCTAAATTCACATACTATTAGAAATCTAAATGTGGCATTTCGAAGTTTGCACGACCATAAATCTGTTACAATCTCCTTGTGCCTAAATAGGTAAATAATAAGTAACCTCGATAAGGAATATTCAATTATTGGCTTTGATTATTAAATCTGCGAATGTCAGTGTGTGAGTGTTATATTATTAAATAATCAATCCAAAAGTTTTATTTAGTAGTACTGCCAAATATATACATCCTGGTTCAAGAAATATACCTATTTAATTTCTATAATATCAGATTCCTACTTATTTATACTGGTATCCTGATGAATCCCGGAATGTCGAACCAAGGAATTACGAACCAGCGAACACAGCACCGACTGTTGTACCAATCAATTTCTAGCTTGTGCAACCATACTTACAACTATTTTCTTAATACTGTGTCTYTAGTGATCAATACRAAAWATTATTGTGTTTATATTCTTTAGTACATAAGTAAAAMTMATATATATATATATATATATATATTGTGTTAGCGTACCAAATGGCATCCGCCCTACCGCCCGGTACTTTGGCATCCACTGATATACACGCCGTATAMCCCATGTATTTTGTTGTACTGACTACGGTCCTGTTGACGTCCGGTACAGCTAGCGCGTGAGGTTGCATCCTTCTATACATATTATACAAAAAAAGGTTAGGTTGGCAGCCGTATATTACAAGATGGCATCCTTCGCGCTGTTGCCGGATAATTTTCGTAATGCGCAAAACCCGCACTAGCCATATTCCAAGCAGTTTAGAGTTTCGTATTAGTCGTGGCATATAATTATTTTCATTTGGAAGCTTATTTATTGCACACAAATATTGTATTAATTTTTGAGACCTGTTGCCTAAGTTTAAACGTGGACAGTGTCATTTTAAAGACGGCGTATCCTAAAAACACCTGGAAGGGAAATGACCAACGGATATTCGATAAAAATAGTTTAGATTTGCCTTGTCACTCGCTGAAGTAAATTAAAAAGAATGCAGTTTAATTAAAAGTCAAAGTATTAAGATGGGTTAAAAACCCACCGGCTAAAATGTGTGCATTATTTAACACAAATTTTGTCTGAAAGATTTTATCTACTAAGATAAAGCTCCTAACATATTTTAAACTATTGAAACTAGGTTTACTAACTCATTATGTCTAAAACAGAATGTTACTCAACAATTTATTTCGTTATCATTTCATTTGCAAAAAATTCAAATAGCAGGATATGTAAAAGGGAATAAATTGTACACTGATTTGATGAATATCGACATTTTCTATCTAAAACAATATTATACAGAAAAAAACCTAGGATAATGGTTCTTGGCATCTGTCATATTACGAAATTGATACTCTTGAAACAGAGGTTCCAAATCTGATGGGTAGATGCTAGTAGCTTATATGAGAATTATTATTTTTGCATTACATTTTATTTTTTTGCACATAAAACGACTTATATGCTATTCTTGTATCAAAAAACAATATGCTATCCACAGATAAAAATGTAAATACTAGTGCCTGTGTGCATCTTTTTTTTGGAACCTTATCACATTAAAACATGTATACTGATCATGAGATAGAAAGACGAGATATAGAAGCATTTAATATAAGTTTTTAATGTGCTCTGATAAAGTTTATAACAAGGAACAAGTAGTAGATGCACTATTTTTTTTAATTAATTACTGCTTTTCAGTTTCAATGTAGATCAAATTTCCTACTTTCTTTGTCGCTAAAGAAGTCAGCTACACTTTTTGGTTCTCTATACCTATACCTAAAATACCTAAAAATCATATTTATTGGAGCTGAAAATTCTTGATTTTGTTGGTTTATATTAAAGCACCTGTCCTTTCTCGCCATCTTGCCGTAAAAATAAAAGATAAAAATGTGATTCGATTGCACATTACTTACAATTATATTACATTTAGGCTATTGGAATGAAAGCGATGTTTATTAATTACAAAACAGAAATTGAAAAACATCATCTACATCACAATAGTTGGATTTCTTCTGTATCAGACAAGTTTTCTCAAACCTTTTCCAAGTTATTAAATATGAAACAAGCAGCAATAGCTTAAATTCATATATGTTTTAGCCGCATATAAATATAATATAAATATAAAAGGTAACGTTGACGCAGTTATCCCCTGATCTATGTGTAGAGTGCCGAAGCAGTTTGTTAAGCAGAACGTATACAATTTTTCTTCCAACAGCAGCAAAATTGCTTTAAAAATAACTAAGCAATTAAGAAATAAATATATATATTAGACGCCAATCACGAATTTTATTATTTCTAGGATATCATATATAACTTGTACCTCAAGTCTTTGTAAGTAAAACGTAAATACACCTATAAATAGCGAAATAATAACATCAGCCATAATTTATAACAATGCAATGAAGCAGTTATAATAGAATTGTGGGCCTGTTTTGCCGACTTGCCTGCCGTTTGCCGTAACAGATATTTAAATTCGGACTATCAACCAGTTTATGACAGGGACCGCAATGAACCTATAAGCTCATACAGTGCTCATGTTGGCAAATGGGCAATCAATTAGGTAGCTCGGAAAGAAGCTGTCTCGCTCGATTTATCAGATAATTCTAAAGATCGTTTCGACCTCAAACGATCATTATTAAAGAGATAACAGCGTTATACTAAACTCATATGTGCAAAATTTTGTTTATGTTGCATATTTTACAGGGGCTGTAAAGTAGCGTTGTAAAATCCTCTGCCCTGGATTTTGAGGGCCGACTTCCTAGTTTCGGCAAAGTCAAAGGCGTACTGGATGTGGGAATTTCTGTTTGCGTATTTGCCAATTGTGTTTTCTGATGCTGACCTTTTTTATTTCTAAAAGATCTAAAAGGTTTTGTTTTTTACTTTTCCTTTCGCAACGTAAGATTTTGATGTAGTTTTCAGCAAAACCTGTTTTGCTTTTATTTGAATATTTCGACCAAGATTATAGACAATGGCGAACCCATTCAACGTAAAGTAACCTTGATATATGCAAATTTCCACATTATCCAATAGTTATGTTTTCTGTGTTTGATAGGTGGCAGTTTTCTATTAAATTTTTGATAGTACACAGAGGTACAGAAGTGAAAAGATTAGGCACATCAGAGGACACAAGAATAGCATTATTTGGTACTGATAATTCTTTTACCTTTTTCGCGAAACCTATTATGGAATTCTTCAAGCTGAATTTAGATTGAACCTGTTAAAACGTTGGTAAATTTGCGTAATGGATCATTAATGCAAAAAACGACCGGTCTAAGGGTTGAGTCTTTGGGAGACCATATAGAATTGGAACACGGGGGTTCATTATTCTTAATTTGTACTTTTCTTCGTTAAATATCAAATTTCAAAGATTTTAAAATGCTAGTAACATTTTATTGGATCTAGCCTGTAAGATCTGAATCAAACTTAGAAAAGCTTTTTGTATTCAATAAATCATTTAGTTTAGTTCGGTATTCATGTTTTTTTTTGTTTTATGCTTTTTTCGATTTCTACATTTGTTCCTTTATATGAATAGCAACTTTGTATTCCTTTGATATCGTATCTGCATCCGCGTACTTTTCGTCTTTCGTATCTTCAATTGACTTAGTCTAACACTAATTCTGTATTATATACCTATATGCCAAATTCTTTTTAGACACTGGTAAAGTTGAGTTACATTTTAGACCTTTATTTAATTATTTTTGTTTTGCCTGTGTAAAATGTGCATTCGTAAGGTTGACTTAACGATTATTGAATTTAAATTCGCACTGGGGATTAACTGAGTTGATTTTAATTCTATTTTGTATTTGATGAGCAAACTAGCATTTAAACAACGCTGTAGATGTCGTTAGTTATCTCATAAAAATTATGTTAAGCAGTTTTTATGTAATTATGTGTCAATTAATTTGAAATTTTCAAACGGGTTTTGCTGACGTGTGTGCCACTTTCCGATTTCCAAATCGATCCAAATGGTTGTTGCTCGCTGTATGGTCCTTTTTGCTTACCACAACTTATTGTTACACTTAATATGCATATAGCCTGCTGTAAAACCATATAACTTACACTGCTTATTAAACCCAATAGGATTAGATCACATTTAGTTTAAGTAAAGTCTCTTTGAAGAGYGATACCAATTTACCCCACTAGCGGTTAGATTACAAAGAATGCCGTACAATGCTAATATAAATGATAAATAACATATTTTCGCCGCAGCAAATTATTTTAAAAGTGTTAGTGTTTGCGTTAAAAATAGGTTGAATAGATTCGGAATAAAAGTAATAGAGGTAATTAAGTGCAATTTGGGACGTCCTGTTAACAATAAACCAAAATCCAAAAAAAAAACAAAAGCGGTATTTACCAACTAAAATGCATGCAATACGATATTGTATACATAGGACAATCAAGTTGAGCTATTAAAATAAAAGCACAACAGGTGCCATTGCTTAAAAAATAATCATTATACTTACATGAAAACGACATTTCGAAAGGAAAGGTAAAGAATAAACCTTTCGGAGCTTTTGAAAATAAAGCAGTCAGCATCAGAAAAAATATTTGGCAAATAAGGAAATAAAAATTCCCACGTCCACCACACCTTTGATCTTGCCGAAACTAGGAAGTCGGCCCTCAAAATGCAGGCCAGAGAATTTTACAACGCTACTTTACAACCCCTGTAAAATAGGGGACGTAAACAAAATTCTGCACATCTGGATTTTGTATAATGTTGTTATCTTTTTGATAATGACCCTTTGAGGTCGAAGCGATCGTCAGAGTTATCTGATAAATAAAATGAGGCACAGCACATACATTCAATCGGCTTCAATCAGTTTTCAAGCTACCTAATTAATCTCGAGATAACTGCGCTACAACTCCCTGTAATACTTTCCGTCCTAACGTCGGAAGAAATGTGCCCTAAAATTTAAATTTTCCTACAACAATCGCCAGTACCTCATTCATTACTAGCACTTGTATTTGGACAAACGTGAAATTGCTCTTTCTGCGTTCCAACACAGACGCCAAAGAACTATTTTTACGTGCGTCTCATTGAAAGTAATGCGCCTTTGTTGCATAAAACTGAAAAATAACTTCTAAACCAACGTTATGAAATGCTCACTGTATGTAGAACAGAATCATTAGGATATTACTGTAAACACTGACCGCGTTTAATTTTGCGCTAAACGAAAAGCTTTAGATGGTGCACTCGTTGAGACATTAGAACTACTTAGATTGGAAACAAGCTGAAGGTTTTACATGTAGTTTGTTTTCAGTTTAACTATTTGGAAATATCCGATTAAGAGTCTGAAGCTTGTTTACAAGCAACCTACCATATTTCCCGTACGCACCTAAAATTCCGCGAGTCTTCAAATTTCTGCGCTACTTACTCACTGACGATGACTTAACGAATACCTATTAAGCCCAGAGAAGCTCTGCTTATAATCATTTTACTAAGTTATTGTTTGTCGGTTATTTATTATTACATACAGTAGTAATTTCGCAATAATGATTTATGTACTGTAGTTACGCTGTTTACCAACAAATAATTCGAATGCACAGTTTTCTKATTTCAGTACTACTATACTATAGTATTAAACTAGCAAGTATTTTAATGTAATACGTGAGCATGGTATTATGTAAAAATGGCGTTCAATTCGCTTTAATTGTCCTTAAATAGCAATTTTTTCGTTTATTTTAAATAATTTTATATTAAAAAATGTTTGGATTTTAAGTGAATGTTTCGATACTTTAATTATAAAAATAAAATTATTACGCGAGATGAATAAGTGTATTCGATATGATTGCCCTTTTTTGGAAATGCTTAAAATACTGAGATCTTGTCTAAATCATCTTATAATTTTTTAAGCTTTCTTCTACATAATAATGTATTTACTAAATAATTTCGCTGTGGAAAATGAAAGGTGCAAGAGAATTCATATGCCCTCTCAAAACATCTACTGATAATATGAATATCTTTATTTTTGGCAGCTTTTGTTTTAAACACGCTTATGCAGTTGTTCTATCTAGCCGCGTATGCTATGCGCTTTTTTATGAACTCTTATCCTATTTTATGCAGATACCCTTATGCATTACTGTTTCAGCTTCGTGTCGTGAGAAATTAAGCGCCTGTTTTTAAAATAAACTGTAGTAAAAGGGTATTGCATCATAAAAAAAAAACATAGCACTGAAGACACTATAAACGTGTGGTACGACAAAGGCCTGCTTATTCTGTTTAGTACTTCTTAGACATTTTCAATTCATATTTATTCAAAAATGCTTAACGCGACCCATAAAAGAGCACAAATCTCGCTAACGTTCCAAAATACAACGTACCCAGCAAGTACGCATAATTGCCAGTTTTCCTGGATGCCATTATGACTGCAACCTCGACCGCTCATGTATATACCAAATGCGATGGTCGCGCCAACTACAGAAGACTGCGCTGAACTAGGCAATATACAAAGAGTCGGGGTTGGTGCAAAATAACGTCCGGCTAAATTTCGCTTCATTGGATGGAGAACACCCCATAGTAGCCATCCTTAAAATATTTCATGTGAGTCAAGGTGGCATCCGTATATCGGATGCCACCTTACCACGGACGCCAACTTTACCGCGATTTTAACATCGGAGGATGCCAACTTGTGCGCGAAATATATATATATATATATATATATATATATATATATATATATATATATATATATATATATATATATATATATATATACAAGCTTCAGAAGTAGGGGGCATTCGACCTTTTGATTTAATAAAATTAAGCGAACTCTTTTTTCATTGCCAAGCTTTCGTCTTTATTTAAGACACCATCATGGCTTCTACAATAAATTTACAATGGAGTAAGCATATCATAACAATACTAGGTTTTACGTAAATCTTATCGAAAGTGAGATTAATTTAAAAAAATGTATGTTGTGAGTTATTTTTCTTCAATATACCATGTAATTTCTTCGTGTTCCTGCCTCTAGTAGTTTAAATTAACAAGAAATAGATAACTGATCGTAGAATATTCAAATATAGCTATGTTTAAATTCAACACAACAGGAAATACAGACAGTGTCAATATGTCGGCGTCAAAAATCACAGCCTTCCTTCACAGCAATATTTTCTAGTTTTTGTATAGTTAATTATTCAAAATCCCTTCTGATATTAATGACCTTTTAGACATGATTAGTTATTTTATAGGCCCTGCATTTTTTTATTCGAGAAGTATATTAACTTCACTATTATCTGCTAATGTCATTTACATCTTCAACTCATGTGTATATGACAGTTACTATGCATTACTGCATATTTGATTGCATATGATCATATACTAGAATAGATTTAAGTACCACTGGTTTAATCTTTTCCTTCGTTCGACTTTCCTGTGTTTGTCAGTCGCGTACAAACAGAATATTCGGTGGTTCGACATTCCGGGATTCGTTATGGACTCTATACTTACCACAAGAGAAACCATTAGATACTTGTTAAATACAAATAATATGAAAACATACCTAGCCAAAAGCAATGCATATATAAGCATATTTATCATCTGCACACATCATAGCATTGTGTGCACTTTTAAAAATTATTTAGCTGCATAAATTTACACAAAATTTTAAATAATTTTTTTTTCAGGCCTGGTGGGGGACCTGGTGGTAAACGTTTCTTCACGATGAGAGATGTAAATCCCCCCACGATTGGTGGATGTCCTGGTGGCTCCTGTGGCATGTAATTTCCAAACTTTATTCTGTTATGTATTATAGGTGCTCTTATTTCTAGTAAATAATTTAATACTCTAACTTTATTGAGTGTTTTTTTAAATATTTTATATATAAATGTTGTCCGAAACAGCCATATAAGTTATATGTCTACTGTCTACTGACAAACCAGAAATAAAAATACTAAACGCCCTCTCACTAAGTACCATATAATCAGCAAACTGTTGATTAGTCATGATATAATTTTAATTCTTTTAATAGCAATACTGTAATGGTTTACATTTAAATTGCACATATACTTATATATTTCTTAGACATTCACGTCATTTTAGCTGATTCTTCCATCACATTTTAAAGAATTTATGCATATAACACAATACTTCTATATGGAATCTTCCTTATTTACCTAATGATGAAAGACGAAAGAGATAACATGTAGGTAGATATTCTAAACAGAACATACCACCATCTGAGTACTTGCTTTGTTCTGCTCAGACATTGGTCATGGCAACAAAAGAGGACCAGAAAAGATGAAGGTTTATACCTGTACTTATATTCTACTATTCTACACATGATGTGTGTTCTGTGACACATTATACTGTTACAAATAAGGGCTCGAAAACTGCAGATTTCTAACTTCCCTTTTATTTAAAATTTAAGTTTAAACACAACTAGTTCACACCACTACCAATTAACACTACTAATTCCCTAAATTACTATKCTGCACACATTAGCACTAAAAACACCTGCTTCACTAAGCCTTTGTMGCAGGCCTGACATCAAATTTAATATGGCCGTTTTATCATGCTTGTTCACCAGTTACAATTAATATCAAGCCGATCTCTCAATTCCACACACTGCAAGCTCTGCATACCATCACTAAGATCCGCATCCCCAAATCAGTATGGTTGACCTATACTAACTACTGGGGATGCTTACTAATTAAACGAATTCGTGAATTGTAGTAATTGCACGGAATCTAATTCAACCACAACCATTACTTATATATATAATGAGTATATCATGCACAACCACACCCCGCTATTAATTACCCCCTCCCCCACCTCTTTCGAGTACTTTACTATTTGCGGATTTTGTTGACCACGCTCTTATAGTGGTGCGACCACAACCATTACTTATATATATAAAATAAGCATCTCACCCCCGCTATTAATTACCTTCTTCCCCACCCCTTTCGAGTTCTTTACTCTTTGCGGATTTTGCTGGCCACGCTCTTAGAGTGGTGCGACCACAACCATTACTTGTATATATAATGAGCATATCACCACCAACCACACCCGCTATAAATTAGCCCTCCCCCACCCCTMTMGAGTACTTCACTATTTGCGGATTTTGCTGACCATCCCCTTAGAGTGGTGCGACCACAACCATTACTTATATATATAATGAGCATATCACCCCCAACCACCCTCCACTATTAATTACTCCATCTCCCACCCCTTTCGAGTATTTTACTCTATGCGGATTTTGCTTACCACGCCCTTAGAGTGGTGCGACCACAACGATTACTTGTATATATAATTAGCATATCACCCCCAACCAACCCCTGCTTTTAATTACGTATGCACTAAAAGCAACTATTTTGCTACACCTTTCTCTCGCTTGATAACCGCTATTCGAATTCAGAACTGCCCGCGCTTTCTCCGTCGGAGTATTTATACCCCCATCGAAAATTCCAGAAGCGACACCTTCCAAACGTTATCGAAACTTCGAGAAGATCTATTGATAGAATTCTCTGAAGTCTCGACATTCCCTGTCATCTGTCTGTCGTTAGGAGCAGTGTCCTACTAACACCATCTGCATGCCTGCAACTCTGGTCCACAGATGGCGCTGATTCAGCCTCACTTAAACGATTTAAATCCACCACCTTCATCCTTGATTTTGGGCCGTGCCGTACTGCATTCTGTAGACTACGTCGTTAATCACTTTTATTACTCTATAAGGTCCTTCGCAGGATGGCAACAACTTAGGCGGAAGCCCTTTTTCCCTTTTTCAGGCGCCCTAGTTGACCCAAGTTCCAGATCGCACGGTAGTCTCAGCTCTCTTCCAAAAACTATCTTTGCTTGTGTCTCCGGGGTCTCATGGATCGCTGCCCTGCACGCTAACAGAAACAAAGGAAGGCGCTTGACCCAATCCGTTTGATGTCGCTCCACAACTTTGAGAGGAACTACTCCATTCTTCTGTTCAGCGAACACTTGGTTGTGCCGCAGAAACTCTCACGCTTTACTTGCTTCCTCTGGTTGTAGTAGACTGGTTGTAGGTAACTAGTAACTAATTTGTGTTGTTAACATTGTATAAATAGAGTTTATTCCCATTTATACGGTTGTATTGTTTTAATCTAAAAAAAAAACAATTCTGGTTTTAAGTGAAAATATTGATTTATTAATTCAGTCTATAATTATTGGATTGTACAGATCTGAGTTTTTGTTGAACTTGAAAAGTAAAGAATACAAATGCAGAAATAAAAAGTCCAGACGGGTGGCTGTTTCTTTGATATACCCATAAGTTTTACGTGATAGAGAGCTAGTTAACTTTGAACTAAAATGAATATGACAAAGGTTTTCACAGTGACAGGATAATCTGCAATGTAGGTCTCTATTGACCGACTGTACCAACATATTATATCGTTCGTACGGATAACTCCACTTAAAAGGATAACGTTCATTTCCATCTGTCATGCCGCTATAATAACGGTCCTCATTATAAAGAGGATGGATAGAGGTTTCAAGTGTCACCGGTAGATGACGGCAACTTTTTTTGCTCTCATTTATTATCTTATTTAGATTGAAACATAAAAACATATAATAATGATCATGCAATAAGAGGACATAAATATGTAATATAAAAACAGTTTAGCTTTGATCTAGACATCCTGGGAATATTGTTTGTTATATGGGTACATGAAACGGCAGTATATACCTAAAAGTGGAAAGAATGTTAATAGCAGACACGCCACTAATGTGTATTGCACTGCACAATGCGTTTTGAAGTTTCAAATAATAAACTGACTGAGCACTTATTCATGGACCCTATATACATTAAACAGATTAATAGCGGTTTGTTGCTTATCTGTTTTGGTCCAGAACTGATGGTAGTGTAAGTCCAGATTTGCAACCCTGAGAACCCTGTGCTAATTTAGTGGTGGTCGAAAAACAGCGATTTTATCGCACTTGTTTTGGTTTTTCGAAAATATATCCTAAACTGCGCGTTTTTGAAAATTATAAAGGAAACGCCGGGAACTCTTTGGGTGGGAATAATGGAAAACCAGGCATTCGGAAAAGTTGGATTTAAACGTAAGTTAAATGAATAGTCGTTACCTTAAGAAGTGTTAGTAAGTGCTATATAAATGAGCCAAACGAAAACTGAAATTGACTCTCTGACTATTCCAACGAGTTATCACAAAAAAAAATCTTTAAAAAACCAGAACAAGTGAGAAAAATCGCTGTTTTTCGACCACCAGTAATAAGTAGCAAAACGTTCTCACGGTTGCAAATCTGGACTTATACCTACTACCGGTACAGAGGTTGTACAAACCGCATTAGCAAAAAACCGTTAGTAATCCATTTAATGTAGGCTAAAACCTTTTTTTGTGTAATTTTTGACCGATCTACATCTGATTTGCATTGTTTCTGTACTGCACTGTATTGTTTTTGCCACCAAACAAATTTGTCAATTAAATAAACCTTTATCAACTATTTTACATCCTACTATACAGTTTTCCCAGTTTATATGATATCTTCTGTTTGAAGGATAATTACATAATTGTTATGCAATTATACTCGACTACTTATGAATATAATAAATACATTACCAACCTATATGTTGTAATAATAATGCATCGCTATAAATACATATTATGCGTATTTACAATTGAGTCAAACGCTGTTTTAGCTCACTAATAATGAAACTATGAAATAGTAATTGTAGAATTTTAAAAGATAACGAATTACAGCAATATCCCATTTACGGCGAAAGTTATTTTGTTGGATAATTAATTTCCTTTACTAGCAAACCTGCGGATGGTGTAAAAATTTTTAGTCGTTTTCATCATAAATATAACCAGTTCTATACCATATGCTGTCTGCATTAGACCTTAACTACACTGATGAGCTGCAATGACAGCGAAATAGATCTATCGCTGTAGTTGGTTGCGATGCAGACAATAGCATAGACATGCATTTTTATAAATTTATCTCGTATTGAAATACTTGTCTGATTTCTTAAACTCGTTATCCTAGAATTTGCATTGTAGGTTGTACTTTGACTGCATTGAATCACCTAGTCGATACCTAACTGCGATCGAAATTTTACCTCAGGTAAGCGTGAGTTATCGCACGTCTTTTTATGGTTACTGAGATCGCTACCTACAGCGACTCTCGCAAATACAAAACACTGCATCTGACATCTGGTATTTGACTTCCCTAATTCTAAACTTTAATAGTGGCAGGAATAACGTTCACCAGGCCATTAATGACAGTAAATTTACTAATTTACAAGTGTTGAAAAGCGTTTTTTTTTTCAAGATAGAGTTTTAAAATGATGCACGCGGCCGCAGGCCGAGTGTGTAATTAACACGAGCAATCAAGAGAGCTTTTCACGCAAGTGAAACACATTGTTTTCTCTACTACCCTTGCTAAATATAGTTGAAAAAGTAGGTGCAAAGCATGCATTAAAAATATTTTGCATGAATTTGTTAATGTCTTCAGAATACATTGTTTTGGACTATTTTTTATTTGACACCACGACATATATGCTCGCCATATCATTTTAAGAAATATTGACTAAATCTGTAAATCTTCTTAACAATGGGGCCGTACATAAACACCCAGACAGTTGTGTTATTGTGCAATAGAAATATTAAGCGATAATCGGTCGACCATCTGCGTGCAGAGTATGGGTAGTCAATATTTCTTAAAATGGTACGGCGAGTATACATTTGTGGTACCCAACTGGTAAGCCTCTTCGTAACGTGTTTCTTTTTTGAGGTTGTAGTTTGTAGGCAACAAATTATCAACTGCCTATTCTGCTTGCTGTGTTATTTCTGGTGGGGTACCTACTAGAATTCCTTTACACTCATTATTAAACACAATAGTCGCTAAAACACAATCAAATAATTTATTTATGTAAAGGAAATAAACAAACAATTACCTAATACAAGCCACACGCGAACAAACGTACATACCTAGAACAATATTATTGACAGGTCAACTACCAATAATAGTTAAGTGAAATTTGCCAACTACCTAATCACCACAATACAGTCACTAAATATATTACAGTACCGCATTTCATATGCTCAATGAGTTAGACAAAAAAAACATATTTTGCCCTAAAATGCTGGATTAAACCAAACAAATTTAGTGTTGTTTAAGTACTCCCGAGGTAGTTGCGGCAACGTACTTTGTGTATCAGAGCCTTACATATGAGCCTTATAGCTGATCGTTATATCTAATCATTAAGGTCAGGTTCGACCATTAAAATTTCCCACTACTACCCTAAAATTGTGGTACTGTAATATATTTAGCGACTGTAGTTATTATCGTTCGTCACAACTTATTTGTAAACTTTTTTTGTAAATTGTATTAAAGGTTAATTATTAATGTCACTTTTCATTTGAGTTTCGAAGATACATATACATGAAAACACCAAGTTTTAATAACAACATTGTTGCATGAAAAACCTGCTTTTAATAGTACTTAGTCGTAGAAAAATGATATTGATTGAGTTTCGCAGTGCACTTACTGAGAACATATAATTTGAATACATAAATATGAAATTGTAAACAGATGACGGATGCTATTGCAATTATAGAAGCAGACAACAATATTTCAGACTAATTATAGAAACAGTCGTCTACCGCTCAGAATGTTTGAAAGTTTTTACTTAAAAATGTCATAAATAATACTCCATGGAGTTCGGCACGTTTGCAGCAGAGTAGACCCTATCCAAAAATTGTACGTATGTTTTATTAGAATACGGCTCATTTTTGTACCTTCACGGGTACAACAGTTTGAATAGTTTATGACGGTCAGCCATAAAGCTGTAAAAACCCTCATTACGTTATACAAGCACTCTGCATAAGTCAGTCTCAAATATCGTTTCCTACTACTATAAATAATATGTAAAACGTTACGTACATATATATGCGCCTAAACAAAAAGTTACTTTTGTAAATCCAAAACGTACGATAAGAATATACCACGATTAAATTTACTGTATTTACAAGAGTTTTAAAGAGTGTCTATTTACGTAGAATGAGTATACTTAATAAAATTTTGAACTAGATTAATGTAGTCCTTTAAAACATTTCTTAGTTGAAATTACAACGTATGTATAACATATAACACAATATGTTTTGTAATTATTATAACCCGCAAACTTAGTGTTTTTTTTCCAGATAGGATTTTGAGCTATCTGTAATATAGTACTTTTTTATTAAAATGATTTAACTGTTCTGTAACCTCAGTCCCTTGATATCAAGCTTGTTGTACAACAATAAATTAAATCGAAGATTATGGTCGTTTGTTTAATTTTTATATTTAATTAGGGATATTCAGTGGAATGCTGCCCATCGACCCTACAAATATTTATTGGTTTCAGAAACATTCATTGTTCCTTAGAAACGTTTCACTTTTGGTCTCAAACGCATCACAGAGATGTTTAGGAAACAGCAAATGTCCTACCTCAGGAACATTTCATGAAACGTTGTAAACGAAACATATTGAAAAATCACATATGAAACATGTTTGTTTATTGCATTTGAAACATTTCTGGATTCTTTATTTCAAATGTCTCTGCAACATAGGCGTAGCTAACATAATATTTTAGGGGGATGTTTTAAATCCCTCGAGTAGAAATAATAATTATTATTTACGATAGGTAATAAAACATTAAATATTGAAGTTGACCCTCTCAGTGGAAGCAGCTTTGGCCATTGTAGTATTTATACATATAAATAAATTATTATATTTAAACCTTGAGAAATATTTTTATGGGGGCTATCGAGAAGGTTTGGTGTTGCAAGTGTTCTGCAATGTTCCTTTACATATATATAGTCCATGCATTTGTGTAAGAAAATTTGACTAAAGTCTTAAATAATTTTAACAATAGGATTACTTGGGGATATACCCAGTAGGTACGGAGAATTCTTCAACGACTAATCCCTGTCGGCAAAGTGACCCTAAATCACCAGATTGGGCATTTCTCCAAGTAATCTTATTGTTAAAATTATTTAAGATTTTAGTCAAATTTTCTCACAGAAATGCATGGACTACATTATAATATTTCAAATGAAAAAAAACTAGAAATAAATACAAAAATATTTTTTAAATTTTTTGTACATAAAGTAACAAGTGCATAAATGAATAAATATTGATGTTAATTTTGTGGAGTCCTTTAATATTAATTATTCTTAGTGTATTTATTTGTAGGTTCTGGCTCCTGTTATTATTAAATTAAAGACACTTTTATCTATTAATAGGTCGAAACGTAGCATGGCGCAAATCTCTCTGGTCTTCGCAATTTTATATTTTTGGTGACGCACAAAATTATTTAAAATAATATATTTTAAAATATATTATATAGGTGCGTTAATGTTGTCCAGGAGTGTATGTAGGTATTTGAAAGTACTTCTTATAGTCTTTTAGATTTTTTTAAACTTAAAACCTTTGCACTAAAATCATCGCTTTTACATACCTTTGCCAGTTTCCTATATACATATTGTCAATATTTTTCCTTCCAAATAAAATATAGACTCCTATATACCTATATGCAGGATTGCTTTATAAAAAACCGCTGCAAATTGAATCAATACTTCCACATCCAATTGTCAAAATGACATTTACGTTTTTATTTCTTATACTGTACGATTAGTAATCAGATTTTGAGCATTTTGTCTCTCAACACATTTTTTCTAAGACAAAGTCCTCGTGATATTAGCAAAAATATATAAATTATAAAATCGTTTTTTTTCAAATAACTCGAAAATTATTAACTTAACAAAAAAATTACAAGAGTGCTTTCTGATCAGAAATTTGATTTTCTATATAATAATATAATGTAAAAAAATCGTACGAGCAGGGACCAAAATAGGTTTTCTGCAAATATTTCAAAAATATCAAAATTTTGAATAAATTTTATTTCCTATCTGATGGCATTTTCATTTTTGAATATATTAAATATATTTGGAGATATTTAGAAAAAACAGTTTTCTTTAAGTGACGCTTTTTTGCTAATATCTTCTAAACAGTATGCTGCACCGAAAATTTATAAGAGTGAATAATACTCTCAGTTATACTACTAATCACATACTAAATAGAAAAAATATAAAAAAATAAAAATTTGCAAAAAGGGTAGTTACCCCTTTTTGCCCCCTTCCCGATATCCTACTTACCCCACAAACAATAAGTCGCTTTGGGTAGTTGAGTTTGAGTAGTTTGCCAAATTTCAAGTTCCTATATTAAGTCTTTCGAAAGTTATCGTGTATACAAACAAAACCACAGACACATAGACACACAGACAAGAAATTTTTTTGCTCAAATTAACAAAAAATTGAAAATTTTTTTCGCGATACAATACGTCTCATCCGTTGGATGTGGAAGTAATTAGATAATGCATTTCATAGTGAAAAGTTAGAAATGCGGTAAGCCACAATTTGAGAGTGGGGTGTCAAAAGCGTTGCTTACTCTTCATGTGATCCAAATCCAAGCATTACTTTGGAAATTAAAAAAAAACAGCACAGCATACACATTTTTTATTCGTATTTAAGAAATCTATTAATTTTGTTATTATAGCGCGTTGTTGTACATATATTGTATTTCTTCTGCTAGGAAGGCCATACGTTTTCTTTAAATAAATGTCTTTCATATTTCTTTTAACCGCATTCTGTATTTTAATTATACATTTAGGCTACATTTTGTGTAATTTAAACCGACCTCTTTAATAACTTAAAATCACAATCAAATAAATAATAAGATAGGTAATGTGCTGGTATTATCTGTATTCTAAAGACTTATTATTATAACTTCATAGCTATTATTAGTATTTGGTCCAAAGAGTACACCTATTCGTGTTTAGTCAGAAAAGAGAAGTTAAATCGAAATAAATGAACAAAGTTTATCAAATTGTCAATAATCTGTCCTGTTGTTGTATAAATTACTGGGAAATGTCAATATCGCTTATTATTATTATCTCAGGACCAATACTGCTTATTAAAAAAAACTGTTTTAATGACAATGCTAGACAATGCATAGCCCAATTTATCATTGTATATTCGTTTCGTTAATGGATAACATTCTCACGAACCGTTATAAGAAACCTTATTAGCGGCAAAGCCCTTGCATATAAAAACCGCTACAGAGTAACAAAAGTCAGCTATTCACAAGCGCTAACAAAAGTAGAGGGGTTATCTTTCTTGATAGTAGTATATAAATTTCAAGAGGATATAGCTACTATCGAATACTTACATATATATCTAGACCAGTTACATTTTCTTAGAGCGCGCAACAAAGCGCTAGTCGCTTAGACACCTTCCATCACAACAAACGCTTTTCCGGCTTGCCATGAATCTGAATGAAAATTACGTGCGAAGAAAATGTGTTCCTGTGCTTTATACCACGGGAACACACTATCAAGTTGGGTTCGACATMGTGAGTMCACAAAATTCATATATCTATTCGCTGAAAGTAGACAMGGCTACCATCTATTTATTTAGAAACTRTTTTTCAGAAATATTTGTGCTTAAATTTTTTTACGACAGTTTCCATTGAATAACTCGTAATTTACCTAAAGTAAAACGTAGATATGTAATCTCCGGCTACACATTTCAAATTGACCTACTAATTTCGGTCTATATAAAATTATTTGACTTCGTTCGTTTGCAAGATCGAGCAGACACATATTTAAATTATAGTTTTATATTCTACTAAAATGCGGTTAACAGATGACATTAAATGTGTCAATCTCTTAAAAAAACATAACACGCTAGATAAAAAAAATTCCACTTATGAATTTATTAATTATTTCTAGTTAATTACTTCTAACGTGACAATTAGGTAAATAGATAGATATATGCATATACTTACACAAAAAACGAACAAGGACAGTTCTTAGATTACAAGATGCGTTTTTCAAAACCTATTAGGTAGATACTCGAAACGAAAATTCTTATTGTATAGGTATATCTGAGTCAGTCTATTTTTTTAATCCTGCAAGAAAACCAAAACTATTTTTGAATGTTTTTTTGTTTATTACTGGAATATTTACCAATACTATTGCAATACTTGTTTAACTCTTCAGGGCCGAACGTTTGCTTCAATGATACAAGATTTTCTGGAAATATCAGTCACACTAAACCAGGATTTTCTTCCCATTTTCCAAACTCCTGATGGTCAGAAAGCTTACGAAGATACCTTGGAAACGACCAGAATGAATTTCCCGCATTACATTAGGGAGCTAGAGGGAATTGCAGATGGAGCCAAGGTTTCCTTTCAGAAGGTAAGAAACAGCAACATTTTTATAGATACTTATTTTTCACAAATGTAACTAGAATTTTTATAAACATTATTTACTGTGTGTCTCAGCCCAGTATGTTTCTTCTGTGCTGTAAGAAATATTAAAATATGCTTTTCTACATACGCTAAAATATATTTTAATAATAGCTGGCTTCCGTTTATACCGAAAACACGTAGCAACTCTACACTCTTCATATTATTGAATTTTAGGTAGTTTTGGCGTTTGTGAAAAAATTGGCGCTGAAGTGCTTAAGAAAATCGGGATTATTTTCTAAACTAAAGGAGATATAGGACAGTGTGATTTTTTGCAGTTTAAATTTTGATATTTTTTTCTCTTTAGAGATTGTTATGATATACAGATTGCAGTCTAAACAAATTCAAACCTGGGTAAGTTGATTTTTTAAATAGAACGGTACCAAATTTTTTAAGTGGTTAGATGCAGAATTAAAATCCCTTTCATGTAATATGTATAAGGTTGTCGCGATATCGTGTCTACTACTTTCGAGAAAACAAAATACTGGAATTTATTTGTCGTATATGAACAACGTTTTATACACGTAAATAAATACATGTGTCTGCTTAGGCTCGTCAATTTGAGTCTACGATACAGGTTTCGTCCTTTTGGGACTCATCAGGCAAACGTACCAACTGCCAATAATCAGAACAACTACTAAGTACAAGCTCAGTTTCAATTAAATTACCTATTACATCGGTAAAAGAATAGCAACAATAAAAAGAACAAACGATAACAATAACAAAATATATATAAGATCATATAAACGAATACTCATGGATAACATAATTTTTTGGGATATTACACAGGAAATCATGAAAAACGGTCAGGTATGTTTGAAAATTAATCATTGTAAATGTTCGAAATGATCGCCATCTTCTTGTAAACACAAATGAACCCCTTTCTAAAAGTTTCTGTCCACATTAGCAAGCAAATCTAATGCCACTTCTTGAAATGTTAAACGAATTCTAGTTTACATATTCAATGTAGTTGGGAGAGAGGTCAACTTTTGATTTTATGTGTATTCACAAAAGGAAATCCAGTTTTGTTAGAGTTGGTGTTCTAGTTGGTAATCTAACAGCTCCCCCACGACCTGCATATCCTATTTAAAAAGCTTATTTCGTTTTTATTTTTGACGCTTTAATGATTATGAGCAGGTACTTCATTGTGTTAAAACCACATTTGAAGAATTATTATTAGTGGAATATCCATTAAGATATTGTCTAACTCTTGCCTCAGAAAATGCAGATAGGTTTATTCGTTAAGAAGGCCACTGAAAAAGAAAGAACCTATAAAGATGATTGCCCAAAATTCCATCCCAAACATTTAATGATCAGCCATGCTGTCAAGCTGTCGATCTACAGATCGAAAATTATACGGGTTTTGGGAATCACAATAGTAAACATGTGTCTGTTCACAAATCCATCGTGTTGAAATGTTTTTTTAAATAATATATTTTTAAAGTAATTCTAATATTCAAGAGTTCTGTTAAAGGCACAGCTGCAAAAAATTTGCCTGTTTTCTAAATTGCTGCTGGCATGCGGTAAGACTGGTACCTGTGCTGCTGGAGTATCCTGTGTTCAGTGTTCTCTTGTTTTTACATTGTCATACATAACATTTATTTCTCGAATATACCCGTCCACTGCTTTTAAACTTATCCAACAGGACATTTTTCCGGATATCTTCTATTCAAACAGCGTACAGCATGCACTATGGAAGCTAAGATCTCAAATAATAAAGATCATATGTTATTCAACTCGTGATTCATAAAAGACATTTTCAAAACTTAGCAAGAACCGTAAAACAAAATTACCTAACTTGTCACAACCATGACAGTCAAACTGTCAAATGCTATGCTAATTTGATATCTATTGAAGATATAGAAAACCATCAGCGACAACTTAAAATCACATGAACATGAAAGTGATTTTCTATTCTATAAAAAAATCAATCTATCCATGTTTGTATTTGTTTATATTGCAATCTATTGTATCATAGCAACCGTTATGAAGAGAACGTATTAGAACTTAGTGGTAAAACAGTAGTTTTCTTCAATATTTAACTTCAAAACCGCATTGTCCCACATTTTTTAGCTTAGAAGGTGTTGGCAATTTCCTTAACACTGTGAACGTCAATTTTTTTTATAAAACGACAGCCAACAATAGACTACGGGTATAGTTAGAAAAATAATATTATGATTCAATAAATGCAATAATATATATAATTTAAAATAACAAAGCTGGTAACATTTTCGCTTGTCAACGAACACAAGCTAACCACTGAAGATGCCTGTCACAGTAGTAGGCGAAACGTCTGGAGACAGAAGAAGAAATCATTATCATTATCATTATCATCATTAACCTTTCTGTGGTAAATTACTACTTTGCAGCATGACATCTAAATGAATTGCAATTTTCCCGAAAGAGATAGCAGAAGACCTCAATTATGTTTTTCTTTAATTGAAATTATATTATAAAAAAAGTAAATTCAAATTACTCTAATTTAACTGGTAAGTTTAAAAATAACGGCGCCGGTGTAACACTTTAGTTCAGCTATAAACGTCAGAATAATTGAAGCATCAGGTAGTTGCAAACMAATTAACAATCTGATTTAGCGAAGGTTTTTAACATCTCAATTTAGTGTCGGCAAATACTGACAGTAAACGATTACCTCTTACAGCTGTTTCTTCTTCATATGGACGACGTAAATTATGCAGTCAATAAGAAAAACTGTAAGGAAGCAATTGGATGCACAGATGTATTGGTGAATTACCCAGAACAAGGACATGTGAGTAATTAGCACAGATAAACCTTTAAAATAAGGTGACCGGTCGTTCACTGAGATTTACTTTTGGAATTCAACATAAAACGAATTAGTTGCTTGTGCTTGACACTGTTTACAGAAAAAAGGCAGCAAGTAGTACATCAAAATTTGCATAGCACTAAATACAGTCATGATTTGATTTGCAATTTATTTTTGCAGATAAACTTGAAATGTAAAAAAGTTGATGTAATTGACTTTGGGTGTAACGGGTGTTCATTTAAAAGTCGTCAAGTCGCTTATGGCTTTGACATATATGTCGCTGCACAAAAATATTAGTACATGCAACCGTTCGTTGGTTATGTCTGTTCATTTTTTGTTAGAAAACACTTACTGTGGTAAAAATCGATCGTTGTCGTTTGGAATAATCAAACTAAGCGAGTACGTACCCAATTTTTGAGAAATTGCCCTTTTAGAAAAACTAAACATTCGCAATCTTGTATTCGATGTGGGAACGAAATAATTTTCTCGTGAATTTCTCCACTTTAGACGGCATACGATGGCTCGTTTGAAAGCTTTACGTTCAACAAGAAACATTTTTAATTATTTTGTCCAAAAAAGAACAGAATTTGTATTGACGGTTTCACATGTAGAATCGTAATGTTAAATCGAATTTCCACTAAATACATTGGCAGATTATGTTAGTAGTGAGCAATAAATCACATCCCTTTTTGCGCCGTCTTCGTCCATTAACAAACAGCAACTTGATGGCCTTTATTATTGAACACCTGTTATAATACCTGCAATCTTGAAATGCTAAGTATATTGTGCAATACTAGGATAATTCTTGCTTATGCAAAAGTAAAAATTGTTAAAATACACTCAAATTCTACAACTATAACTCACTGTAAAAATAACCAAACTGCTGATGCTGTAGTTTTTCTAATTTTAGTTAAATATACAAGGTCTTCCCTAATGATTTTCATATATTTAACGGGGCGTCTTGACGGAGTCTTCTTATAAAATTTTTCGATTTGATTCCTTTATGTCACAACATTCAAATCACAAAATGTTAAAGTTGAAGATTTGAATTATTGAGCTACACATTTTTTGGTTAGTTGAGGCTGTTATGATTATGATAGTGTATTTCACATGAGCATTTGACTGAATTCTCCAGATGTATTATATAGAAAGGATGTATCAAACGACAAAGATTAGGCCCCGACGATTTTAGAAATATCAATTTGATTGAATTTAAAATTGCTAGAGTTTTAAATTGATCTTGAACACATTAGGCTGGCTGTGAACCGGCAACGCAACTATAAAATATATGTAGCAAAAATATACAGGATGGTCCAAAAGTAATGGGAATTAATGCAAACCTATATTTTCTAGAATGTTGCTAATGAAAACAAACCTTTTTTGCTCTCAAAAAAACGTGCGAAAGATAGAAAGTAAATGAAGTATTAAAACAGCTTTCTTTATTGGAATTAGCTAATGTATAAAACTGGTCTGAAATAAAAATAAAAATAGAGATTGATAATGTCTAATTTTCATGACCACAACCAGAAAAATAGCCTTAAACTAAGTCAATGTATGTACCAAAATTTAAATGACCGACATTGAACTTTTTGAGCCAATAAAAAATATTTCTTTGCTTTTTTTAGTCGCCAGTACTTTGACAGGGAAAATTAAAATCAGAAAATTTTATGTGGTCCTCTAAAATGGCTTGTAAAAATATTATAGTATCAATACCTTGTATGCTGTCTAGAGCATGTAGGTCTAAACTATGTTTATCTTGAAAGTATGTCAAAATAAGTAAATGTTCGATAAAAGATGGAATTTCAAAGCTTAAACGTCATCAAATAGTTTGCGTGTAAGTATTTTATTATTATTACTGGTTTCTAAGAGTTTATAGATCGCGACTAAAAAAATATCCAGAAACGTCAAAAACCTAGCTTTAACTTTGCAAACAACTGACGACGATTATAGACAAACCAAAATGCTCCGGTTTTGTGTAGACATTCAGTATTATCATAAAAACGACCTCATAGTTCCAGTTTGCAATAACACTTCAAATACCTACTCGACTTATTTGTGCGACCTTCCGGATAATTTAGTCGGTGACTTTAATTGTATTATTCAAGCAAATTCTTGGGCATACCGAAGACGCTTTGGCTGAAATGCTCAACCATGTATACTTTGTGTCGGCTCGCATTACTTCTGAAGAACCGCAAGGACGATGGGGTGTGAAAGAAGAACACTTCACCGCCTTATGTTACGCCGGGCATTTACCTGGATACTGCATGAATGCCAACAAACATGGGCTAGTATTTTCAATCAACACGCTCAATGCAAGAGATTTATTTCCAGGAAGAACGCGTAAGGCTGAAAACCATTTTTATATTATGTTTAATTAATCCAGAAACTATATTAAGAAATTATATTTATAGTTGACTCATTAATCAGTCATTAGAAGAGAGGTCTCGTAATGGACCGCATGTTTGGTACTATAGATTGTGTCTTGGATATATTGATGTTACCCGGCATTCTAGGGTAACAAATTTAAATTCAACTAAGATTGCTAAATGCAGAATTTTTTAAATTGCAGTATTTTTTTTCAGGAGAAATTACACTTTACTATATCCTATATTACTGTTCCCTTCTAGCAAAGGTTCATATTTTCAGTGACTGATTCGGAATGTTTGGCACATTGGGTTGTATAGATAAATAGATTCTCGTAAGTTAAATAAACCACCTTTTGTGGACAGATAATTTTTATTGTAAAGGTTAGAGGCAACTATAGGGTGTTCTAAATAAATGAAACCACTGTGTACAAAATAACAATATAAGATATAACAAAGCGAAATAAAAGAGTTTCTGACATTTTTTGCATGTTGATCTTTTTTCATTAATAGCGCTTCCGGTTTGGCAATAATTAGCTACCTCATAGCGTTAATGTAACTTTTATGCATTTACATTACATAATAGAGACAGAAACAACACCCATGCTCTGGCCGGGACTCGAACCCACGACCTCCTGATGCGAAGAACACACGCTATGCCCGGAATCAAAGACCGGCTTTTGGAGGTCCCTTTTTTATTTAGTTATTAGTTTACTAATTATTGTGTCATTGTAAACGTATGTACAGCAGGGTGTGTCCCACCTCTCGTGTCTAAACATTAATAACTTCGTTATTTAAAGAACCGCAAAGTAGTTTAAATGGAGTCAAAGTTAACAAATTTTATGCTCAACAATAATATGTTTTAATATTTAAACCATCTGCAACAGGTTTGGATTATTAAGGCACTTATTAAGTAATTGTTATTTCTGATACACATTTTCTTCTAAGACGCGTTTCGGAAGCTTGTAACTATAATGAAGTTTTTTTTGCTATAGAGCATTCTTAACTTTTGACACTTTAAAGAAAAATTTTAATTTACATTTAAAATGCAGAACTAGTAAAACAATGACCTGCAAATTTGATACTGAACAACCACAACAAATCGTAAATAGTTTAAATTGGCTGAAAATTCAACTCAATCTTCCAAAATATTGATTTCTTTCTCAAACCCCCCCCCCCCCCCCGAATATCAAATGTATTGAAATATTTCAATATTTATAACAGCAAAATATCAAAAACATAATCTGAATTTTAACACCCTGTAACTTTAATAGGTCGTATCAACTTTTTAAATAAGATAGATGTGGTTGAATCGCTTTAATTTAATGCCAGGAATCTAAGTAAGTAAAGTTAGTAGCATATTTTTGCAAATTTACTTTAAAACTATAAATACTCGCGCCAAAATGATTTGCTACGTCAGGGATAAGTAAACAGTGTGGTGCCAGAGATATTTTGCGACGAACCGTTCAAAACCGAGTTGGGTCAGGAAAATTACTTACCTACTCAACATTGGTGAAAAAAAAATGCATTAAATCTTCTAAACATGACTTTTGCTAGTTATCAAATGCTAATCTGATAGTGTGTAAGGTACACTTTCATAATAACTACAAAAATATCTACCCTTCAGTTTTGTCCCAAAAATTTGTTGCTACATTMGCCGCTATTGCGTCCGACAGGGAAGAAATTTGGTGAGGTGTTTGCATGATGTTAACTTATAGGGAAGTGTTTCAGATCACGTAACAATAGATGCATAACCACAAAATATTTTTTTTAAGTGAAGTGTGAGACAAGTTCCTATGCTTAAGCATGTTCTGATCGGGTTGTATTCTATGGTAATCAGACACAGCTGTTTTTGATATGAACGTTTATATCACAAGAAGTGAAAACATTATTAAAATTAGTATAATTTATCTGTATTCTTTGGTTTTATGGCCGACGTTTATTAAGGTTTATCTGAGATAGCGTTATTGTCATATTGATATTAGTTTGCAATTACTAATCTAAGAAGTAAAAATGACCTCTGAGGATGCCGGCCTTTCGCACCAGTGAAACGTTAGGGATAAACCCCAATAAACGTCGGCCACAAAACCAAAGAATACAGGTAATTATACTATAAAGGGGCGCATTATGGTTGGGCCAAAAACTTTATCCCTCTTTAATCTGCCATTGAGTTGGGCCAGAAGGATGCGGACGGTGGATTATGAACCTTCCGCTGATAGTTATCGATAACGAATCCTTATCAGATCCTGCTACCTGATACTACTTAGAAAAGTAGGTAATTTTAAACGCAAACATTTTGTGCCTGTGGACCCAATAGATTACGAAACACAATTAAGATGGGTGGGACTTATTTGAAAAATGTAAAATATTATTGGACACTTGTCCATAATGTCCTAAATAATTTGTTAAAGAGGGTGGTTACCTGCTGAAATGAGTTTATAAATTCTGAAACGCAAGTCAAATTAAACAGTTTTACTAAAATTTCTAGCGCACATTCATACCGGCGAAATGGAAGTTGTATTCATGCAAAGTGAAAAAGACAAAAAACTGTTGGTGGTGAATAACTACAAGTTTTGCATCGCAAACGTGCTGAAAAACGGAACTGTGCGTTGGAGGTGTACAAATAAAACATCGAAATGTCCCGCAAAAATCTACACGTCGGCTGGAAATGAGATCTTGGGCTCCGAATTATCTCACAATCAGAAAGAAGACATAAACCTGCACAGGCAGATTGTCAACAACAGTGTGAAAAGGAAAGCTCTCGAAAATGTACACGAAAAACCTGCCAAATTAGTGCACACGGAACTTCGGTCTAACCCTGGGCATAAGCAGTAACATAACGACTTACGATATGGAATTTGTAAGGCATAATATATGGATGTGCAGGAGGAAGTTAACTCCAAATCTATCCAAAACGCAAAAAGACGTTTTCGAAGCAGTAAACACTTTGGCACCTATGGCAGATAAAGAAGAATCATTTTTCTTGACAAATAATGCAGACCAAGGTATCATCATTTTTGCTCCTTATAGCAATCTTTACTTTTTATGTTGTACTGAAACTGTGTATATGGATGGCACATTTGATTTTTGTCCGAAATTTTTTACACAACTCTTTACAATTCATGGATACAAGAATGGACATTACGTTCCATTGGTATTTTGTTTGCTTCCGGGTAAAAAGCAATTCGCATATCAAACATGTTTGAATATGTTGTGTCAGAAGTGCAGTGAAAGTGACTTACAATTTTATCCTAAAAGTGTCGTGATTGATTTTGAAACTGCAATCCACAATGCTATTATGGATACGTGGGAGGAAGCTAGAGTAAGTGGATGCCGATTCCATCTTTCACAGGCATGTTATCGAAAAGTTCACTCGCTTGGACTGTCACAAGATTATAAAAACCACACGGAAGTTGGCAAAATGTTAAGATATTGTTTTGGACTTCAGTTTCTTGATTGTGATGAAATGGGTGACGCATTCGCATTCGATTTAATTCCAATCATGCCAAAACATTCGAAACTTCAAGAGTTTTGCGACTATTTAGTGGACAATTAAATCAGCGAAAATGCCAAATTTACTCCAAATATCTGGGCAAGTTCATCTGCCTCCTCTTGCAGAACAACCAATGCGTGTGAGTCATTTCATTCAAGATTTAATAAAAGTTTTTATTCGCCTCATTTAAATATTTTTCAATTTGTTGATAGTTTGTTGAATTTTCAAAGTGAAGTTTATGTTAAAATAAACACATCCAACAAATTCCAAAAAGTTGTTAGGCTTACTGTAAAATTAAAACAAGATTATCTTGAAGTCAAAATTAATAACTACAAACAAAATCTCATAGACAGGCTGACATTTGTAAAAAGTTTTTCATTTAAATACACGCCAAATATGTAAATATTTTTTATACCTTATTGTACATACATATATGTTAATATTGTGTTATTACGTATAAATATAGGTTCGTATTTTTGTAAATTTGTAAATATTTTTATACTTTACTGTACATACATACATGTTATTATTGTAACGTATAAATATAAGTTTGTATTAAAACTTGAAAATTGTTTTATTTTATTCCTTTAAGCGTGTTTGCTAAGAAAAAAAACCGTAGCAATCACCTTAATAACCTACACACATCACATAAATTAAGGTCTTTCCTAATTTATTAATAATGGTCCATCACCCGCTGTTCGGGCAAAGCAGATTCTTGGCCCCAACTATATTGCGGGATTAGTTGACCCGCTCAGTCAGAGAAGGGTTAGATAGGTAGACTGGCCCAACTATACGACTCCGCTATAAAGACAAACTAAGGCAGCGAAAGCCTAAACCAATACATTATTAAAATTGCCGTATCTGTGTAACCATTGCCTATTAGAAACATATTGAATATATATGAACTCTTTTTTTGCTAGAAAGGGACAGTGATATAACAAAGTAAAGTACAGACGATTCCTCCTGGAACTCACTGTAAGCCGTGCATAAGCAAACATTGTGCTTTCTTCTAGCTAGACACTTCCTAACAAGAGCGCTACTGGCAGCATCATCTTTACCTGAAGCAACGGACATTCTTCGAGATTCAGGAGTAGGGGCTGCTAACGGATGCTCCATTAATTTGACATTCCTGGAAGATGCTGATAAGACAATGTACAACATAGAGATAGCACCTTCCCAAACGGATTATGAAACAATGCTGGATATAATGCCATTAAAACCCAACAGTCATTATTACCACTGTAACTCGTAAGTATACTAATGAGTCGTCCTTGGCTGAAAGCGGTAATCGGTATGCTCTAAAAACAACTGTGAATACAATATTTTTGAAACAATTACCGCATTTTGATAAAACTGCATGTGCAAATACCTAATTGCTACAGTCTGCATAACGCTCGTTAAATGACATTCCAAAAGTGGTAATTGCGGCTTTGTTAAAGTGTAATTATTTTCTTATAATGTTTACTGCATTTTTTATCTTTTATTTTTTATCCACCCATCTTACTTGTTTATCTTAGCAAATGGTATTCTAATCTGTTAATACTTACTTACTTAACCACCATATTTTCGATTATTTTGCATGTTGCAAACATTTGTTTAAATAAAAATAGTCTGTAATTTTATCGTTAAAAATTTCGTAGTTTTCTGCAGTTAACTAGGACCAAAATTCTATCATTGAAAAAATTGAAAAAAATATATTAGGCACCTATTAAGTATAAAGCGTACGTGTCAGTGTAATTTTTTAAACAAAACATTTGTGAAAAGTTTTTCTGTCAACAGTTTTAGTTCCTCTGTTCCTTAAAAAAATATTTCTGGACTTATCAAAATCACCCTTCGACAACCAATTACATTCTGTTTTAATGTTTTTTCTATGTTAGTCGTAACAATGATGTGACGCCATTTATTCAAAATCGGTTTTTAGTACTTTCATAGACGTTTCACTCGAAATGGTATTTTTCCTTTAGTTGGTTGGTTGTTGGGGCAAATAGTTTATAGTTTTTGTATTACTTGTATTTCATCGGTGTTTTCTAAACATATCATTCTTGCTTGCGTATCAAATAAAACAATCAGCCGAAATTCTTTAAGTTGTAATTAAAAAGTGCAAGTGTGTCACCTATTTTGTGATAAAAATCATTGTTTCGCTCAAACAATATAATGCCACTAAATGATTTATTTATAAACATCCAAAAAAGCTGGGAAAAAAACAATAAAAAGGAAACAACGTGTTCAGCAGCATTATATATGTATCTTAAACCAAGACATAAACTAATATTTTATAACTTTGAATTTTAAATTGCCTGCCGAAGATATTTCATAATACTGCCCAGTTGTTCAAATGTCAGTTAACAGTCAATCCGAATTTTATTGATCCAGTTAGTTTTTATACTGGTATGTATAATAATAATTATTATTATAATAAATATGAAAAAAACACTTTAAGCTTTAATCCCGTTGTCTTATGTTCTTTCTCATATATTTGCTTACATTAGCACATAGCACGAGATAATAGTACGCACTTAAACCTACTTTAAATGCCAATTAATGCTTTTTAGTACTGCACTATACCAAGGCAGTACCTACTTAAAAGCCGATTTTTTTGTTCTTTATCATCGAGAGAAACTGAATCTAGTCCGATATAAACGCTGAAAGCTTTGTTAGGTGCTGTCAAGAAAGTAAACTGTAGACTAAAATAATAATAATCTAGAGCCACGTGTCGATATTTGTATTATTGACTGAATTTCGCTTTCACGAACTTCCAAATCTTTCTTACGTATTCTTGACTAAGACAATTTTTGGCCCTTTGAGATAAGGTTAATGTCATAAATTTATTATACCGAAACGAACTTTGTTTAGATGAATTAGCTAGCATTTTACTGTTTTAATCTCGTCAGTTTTAAAATAATGTCTTTTACAAGCAGTAAACTGATTAACAAGACCTTGTGCTGTACTTGCATAATGTAGCCAAAATCCCACGTTTTAAAAATAAAATGTATCTGTTTCAGAAAATTATTCGATGACCAACAACAAAAGCAAGTAGATTCAAAACAGGTTTTTTCTAAAAGAATCCTGTTTTGTATACATTTTTGGCGTTTTTTTTCATTTGCTTTTTTTAGTAAGGGTGACACAATATTTATTTAAAAAGCACAAAAAATCTAGTTTTTCCCAAATTAAAATAGCTATTACTGGCACATGCCTACAACCTTATATCAACAAAAAGGTAATTTCAATAAGCTCTTAATGATGTAGCAATAAAAATTACGTTTCATTGAAAATAAAGTTATCTATGATGGAAAACTGCGAAATTTTCCTTTTCCTGTTATGAAACCGTTTCACCTAATCGAAAACGTTTAATACAACAGTTAAAGATATTTATCTAAGATTGAAAAAGGCATCTCTCTATTTATTATATTTTAGAAATATAATGGAAAGCTTGATTTGGTACAACATATTAACTCAACTACAGTGCATCGCAGCTCAGAATATAATGTAGCCGAATTTCGTATAACTGTAAGGCAAGTTTTTCAAACGTGCAATATTTCATTGTACCTATCTGACCTGCAAAAAAAACATTTACACACTTGATTATTTTTAGAATTCAGAAAATAAAATAAAAAATCCACTGCTGTGGAACACTGTATTCACTATATTCATTATTATATCCTGAGAGACCATTCTCTTTACTTTTAGTCGGTACACACCTATTCATTTCTATCACATAACGACATAACTTAGTACTAATCAAGTA
>QCXZ01000003.1:43661228-43697759 GCA_025024175.1 Rhyzopertha dominica
CTTAATGTCTACCAATTTCGGATTACCCTTGGTCTCACATCCTTTTAATATGGTTTCCAACACGGTCCCATCAAAATATTCCCATTTAGGAGTTATCACCTCCTCATAGTGAAACTGAAAACTGGTRATAATTTTTGAAAGCATATTTTCTACTTTATTAATTGGCACCATGCCAAGACCAGTTTCCGCATACTTCCCAGGGCTTCTTTTCACAACATCAAACATATCTGTTTCTGATTCGGCTTCTGTTGGTGGCAAAATCAACTAATAGATTTGTAAGCTCTTTTAGATAAGAGATTTGCTTGGTGCTGGACACCATTTTGACTTCTATGGCAATTAGCTTTAACAGCCATGAAAGTTGATTCAGTTGGGGAAAGCCCATTGTTGGGCCTGAGAAATGCAATAATCCAAATGCTCCTCTAAAAAAATTTCGGGTTTAAGCGTAGAAGACGCAGGACAGGTTCAGAAGTTTGACTGTCAGCACTAAGAAGATACAAAAGATGATAAGCTGATTCTGTTTAGGGTAGGTTTGGTAGCGGCATCAGGATTAAGTGCGGATTTCAAAATTGAAAACAATGAATGCAGACAGGTCCTTGGAAATCCCAATACTCCAGGCAAGTGAAATTGCATCTGTGGAAATGTTTTGCATCACATTAAAACCTAGCAGGAAATGACTCAGATTGGGAGCAGCATAATTTAAGCACTGCTTTAACAACTCCAAGATTTTTTCCTTTGTAGCTATGTTCACATCAGTACCAAGCGCATTATCTAAACAATCAATACATGCAGTTTTGATATGTTTACCTTCTTCTACAGCCAATAAAATGTTCATTAACTGCGAATGTGTTACAGGAGAATAGGTAACATGGACAAGAATTTTTACAGCCACCAAACATGGTCAGGAATATAAGAATTGTATTTCATATAGGAAGCAATGGTAATGCAGTGATCTGGCTTTCCGGTACGTGGGTTAATCAGTAAAAGGAGCTTACTTAAATTTGTTAAAAGAACAGGAGATGATGATGCCGACAGTAATGAAAAAAATTTAGGTTGAAGCACCAAAACACGATCAATGATGCGTAGACATTTTAATGTGCATTCTTCAATTACTTTTTTTGCCTGAAAAAGGTGTAAATTCCGAAAAAAGCCGATTGCCTTCGTCAATAATAAAAAGTATTAAGTTCAAAAGTTCTGATTTTGTATTTAATTGAAGCATGATATGAAAACCAGGTGCCACACCAAAATCGTTGCTCTTCTCTTTGCTAGGAAAGTCAGAAGCGCCTGGTTCATACTTGGCAAGAAATTTTTCAACTAGCTTCAAACATAATGAAGCCACTTGCCACTTTTCCGTCGGATTTTTATAAGCTCTGGCATTGACCTTTAAAAGCACTGTATTCAGAATGAAATTTAAATAGGGATCAAATCCCGGCTTTCGAGTACCGGCACCCAAGGTTTTGGGAATTCCCGAATCGACCAGAACATCAAGCAGGGTCAAAAGAGCTCTAGTTAATGGATATTCTTCCACGTGGGTTTCAATTTCATCCAATTCTGTTTGTATGCCACGAGGTTGGTAACTGGAGGTTGATGGGACAGTGACCAAGATTTGTGATGCTTCCAAGTTTTCCCACATCTGTATGGCAACCTCAGAAGATTTAGATAAAGCAGCTAGTGTGGTCAGTAATCCTGCTTTTAGTGGAATTGGTATCGAACAACTCACTAGACCAAGCAATACATTTATAGGAGCCCAGCCCGGGTGCTCACATAAAGCAAGTCTTGAGAAATCGTCATGTTCAGCAACTGCTTGTATTACACCCAGAACTGCCAGCAGACCTTCAACTTCTAACGGGGTTATCCCTTTGTGGTATACGTTTTTTCTCCGGTAAATGGGTTTCAGCTGGCAAGGGCACCTCTTGGTGTAAATTGGTGTAATACCGTGCAAATGACATAAAGAAATGGTCCCATGTTACTGCAGCACCAGATCCTGGGACTGCCTGCTTGAGCATGTTGAAGCAGTATCTTGCAGTTTGAGGCGTGGATGAACAGGCTTTTTAACATTTTTAAATAGGGAACAAAAAGTGTTGGTGGAAGAACATCACCTAAAATAGAGTGATATAGACAATTGTAATTAAATTGTTTGGCCTATTATTACAGCTGAGATTTTGAACTAGATTGAGAAAAATAAATGACCAGAACTTACCTGCTAACCGCATGAATTTGAACAAACTGACTGCTCGTGGAGGTACTCGATAAGAAGCTGGCTGAACAATTTTCAAATCTAACGGACTCCAAAATTCCACTGCAAGTTCTAGTTGCAACGGATCCTTCTCATACAGCTTCGCAATTGTAAGCATTAACTGCTCAAAATATCTGGGCAGCTTTGCAGGAGGTTCTAATCCTTCATTAGCATATACCTAAAATTAAGTTACAGTATAAACAATATTTTTACATAGGAGCAAAAAATAAAATATTCCATTACACTAACCTGAATAGTCCTTGCAACATCATCAGCTTTAATCCTCAATTCCTTTACCTTAGAGTACATGAAAACTATAAAATCAGTAATAAGATTGTGTATTCTCTTTAATAGAAATTCCTCTGTATATAGGGTCTCATTTTCCAAAACAGCATTTATTAAGAACTCAAACACATTAAGTTCTATAGCTGAATCTACAAACTGTTCTTCTTGTTCAATAGCAAAATGGAGTTGCTGACTTTGTGGAAGGAGTCGAAGAGATGCCAGGCAAACTGCAAAACCGAAGACTGATACAGCCTAAAAACAAAATATTTACCAACATTTGTAGAATAATTTGACTGTATAGCTAACACCATATATAATTTGTAAGAAAAGTATAGCTAATTGTGTAAGTAGAATGTAATGTTGAACATTATTAGTCAAGTTGCAGTTTAGTGTCAAAAGAGCAAAACTAATACTAATGTTACATAATATACTAGCAAAAATTATCCTTATAATTTTTATTAAAAAAATATACAAGTGGAGAAATTTTTCTTCAATATTATCTTATGGAGAGATTAAGGTTAGTGTTTCTGTATCTTTTATATTACAAATTATGGTTTCTTTTGTTTATGGGCACCAAGGGATTGAGGTCAATGAAAGAGTTCGTTTGCTAGTTGTGCAAAAATAACCACTTAGAAGGGAAACTCTATGCACAAATGTGATATCTAGAAATTTATAGGTTTTCTTAGCTGCACTGTTAATACCTGTAAGACTGACATTCTTATAGGAACATAGCATATTGATAATGATGATTTTCTTTGTTTCTTTATTGAGTCATCTATTATCGTTAATAGTTATTATTTTTTTGGTTGATTATTGTTTATCACAGTACTAATGTGACTATTGAAAAAACAATTTTTAAGTGATAACGATGAAGTGCATCTTTAAGGGTTGTCAGAAGACAATATACTGGTAAATTACAAAGTTGTTTGAAGGAATAGTTTAATTAAATTCATGTTCGAGATTTGCATTTTAGTAAGACAGAAAATCCACTGGGTATGGATAGAATACAATGGGAATGTGAATAATGCCAGAATGAAAAAACATCGTCATTTATTGACAATGTGTCCATTGCATTTCAAAGTGGAGTGTATCATAGCTGTCTTGTAAAAAATAATGAACAGGGGATGCTCTTCAACATATAATGGGGAAGTTGCATTAATTTTTGAATTTTGTTTAAACAGCATAAGTATGTTGCTCATTCGATTCTATAACGAGTGGTAATTACAAAATTAAAAATACTTGCATAATTAGTGAGATATTTGCAAGAGTTTAAACGTGATCGGATGGGCGCCATGGTCAGTGTGACGTCAGCTCACAGATTGTCATTTAAACAGCTGGCGATAGCATCACTCATCTTGATTATTATTTGAAATTTACGCTACAAAGTGGTTTAAAACTGGTGTCAAACTTCAYGACTTAAATAACAACACATAGAACGAACCGTACCCTAAGTACATACGTTTACTAATGCACAATACAGTTCTGCGCAACACGTTTCTATCGAAGCACGCTTTCAAGGGGCAGAGTCAAGCATACTTTCAAATTGAATTTTTGAACTTATTTGAAATCGGATTAAACTCCGATAAGTAGCAAACGGTTTTTATTGGTCTGTACTTTCATTGTAGCCTGTTTCCTAAAAACGTGAAATTTCTATCAAAATCTTGATATAAGTAAGCCAGTGGTTGCTACTTTTCTAGACATGGTTAAGGCATCTGATGCAGTGGATCACAAAATTTTATTGGAAAAGTGAGAAATGCCAATGGACTGATACATAGCTATTTATCCAACAGGCAACAAATTGTAAGAGTAAATAATACACGTAGCATGCTGCACTATTCTACAGGAGTACCATAAGATAAAATTTTGGGACCTCTTTTCTTTATTGTTTCCGTTAATGATTTGCTGACTAAGATGCCGAGTATTCGGTTTTGTCATATGCTGATGTAACCGTCATTCTTGCCTCTGGTGACTCTTAGCAGTGTGCACAAAACAAAATTAATACTTTTCTGAAATGTGTTGCTGATTGATTGGTTTGCAATAAACTTTCCTTGAATGTAGAAAAAACTGTGTGCATGACCTTTGACAATTACCGAGACGATGTAACTGAGAGTTTTGATATAAATATTTATGGTAGGATTATTAAAAGAAAAAATCAAGTATTTAATTTTCATATTTTCTAAAATGTACACGTTTATGTTAACAGTAACATTACTGTTGGTCTACTAAGCTTTTTTCAGTCTGATTAGTTATGGCCTGGGGCGGCGTATGCTAAAACAATATATCTTTAATTCAACATATACAAAACAAAATTATAAAATTGATAACAAAGGGTAATCCTAATTGCATCAAGTCAGTACTTAATTTGTGCCAACTATTTCTATTGGAATCTTTGAATTATCACTATGGTGAACTCAAGAATAAGTTTTTGACTTCAGCTAGTATTACAAGATACAGGACTGTCCCACTGCCTAAGATTGCCAAAACAATATACAAAAACAGCAGTAGTGTTGTAGCTGTTTAAATTTTCAATAGACTGCCTCACCAATTAAAAATAGTTATTGGTAATAAACACATTATTACAAGGAAGTTAAAGGAATGGGTAGCTTATAATTGTTAGTTGTATCCTTGTGTATACATATTAATTAATTAATATGTATACACAAGGGTTGTATTAACAATTTTTTTTATATGCTGTGTGGGTGATTGTGGCCTTTCATTAATGAATAACAAAATAAAATAACTAATTGCAATTTTACATTTAGTTCAAAATAAAATATCCTTATTATTACCCAGTATAACAAATATTGCTTCATAGTTGAATGCCGACTTTTATCTTCTTCAGTTTGTGTTATTCCAACGTATGCATATTTTTTACTACTTCTTAATGAAAAACAAGAAAAGCTAGTCTCTGCTATGTATATTCTGTTAATAGGGCTGTTCACAATTTTTAGTGTTAGTTTAACACCTTATTACGATACAAATTATTCATAGATACCCATCGCTGCACACAAAACTTCAAAATTTTGAGTAACCTTTAAATAAATCAAGTCAAAAGTTCATTCTAAAGAAAGAGAGGCTAGAAAATGATACCCTGGGATGAAGGTAGTGCGTTATGCAGAAAACCAAACTAGCCCTTTCGTAGGGTATTGTTTTCTAGCCTCTCTCTCTTTAGAACGAACTTTGTACATGATTTATTTAAAAGTTACTCAAATTTTTGGAGTTTTGTGTGCACCGCTGGGGATGTGGCATAATTTGTACCGTAATAAGGTGTTAAACTAACACTTAAAAAATTGTGAACAGCCCTATTAACAGAATATGTTGGAGACAAGTTTTTCTTGTTTTTCATTAAGGAGTAAAAAATATGCATACGTTGTAATGACACAAACTGAAGAAGACAAAAGTTGGCATCCAACTATGAAGCAATATGTATTATACGGAGTAATGTAAAAAATATTTACAAAAATTCACTTTATTTGCAAAATATCAATCGGCAAAAAATTTTTTTGGACACTCACTATGCTGTTTTTAAACAGTTTAAAAAGACTTATAATTTACATAAATCTTAAGGTTGTACCTACAAAAATAATGAAAATACGAACCTGGGGAGTTTTAAGTGGCGGACCCTGTATAGGGTGTATTTAGAAAAATTATTAAATTGTTAACGTAATGCTAATTAAGTAGTAATATTGCTTGCATCACAAATTTTGACAGGCTGATTATTCCTCCTGAATCATGCTGTATTTGATATACTATAGTTATATCACAGTCTAACAACTGGTCATTAGAACTTTAAATTAAAGGATAACCAATTTGAAGAGCATGTATAAGTCTTGGTCTTTACAAATACATATACCACTGTTACGATTGGCAGCACCCCATTTTAACAGTTTAACCACACTGCAAATTGCCAGTTTAAGGTCATAAAAATGCTAGCTGAAGCATCCAAAGGATTTTGCAGAGTGGCTAGTCTGTGGTCATATTTGTGAAGTTTTCTTTCCAAATATATATGAACCTTTTTGATCAATTGCCTTGTTCAGTAAAGGCATGCCTATTATAAGTTAAATAGATGGAAGTATGTTAATATTTTATTTTGGCTGATCATGAAAGTTTTTTATATATTTAAAGCTACAAGACTGTTAGATTCAATGCGAGATAATCGTGTTCCCCCATTTGCTATATGCAAAATTACTTCTTTTGTTTATTGTATTTGCAATAAAACATTATTATTACTTATATTAGAATTATTATTCAAGTTCAAATTTTTGAGTATTATAAAATTTCCTAAATTTAACAGCTGCTGTTGTTTATCTCCCTGTACTACCTTAAAATACTATTTAAAGTAACAAAATGGCATTTGTCCAACAAGACATAATTACACCAACCATAGCTAATACAAGAACACATCTCTCATCACTGAAAAATTAATTATGTTTATAATATTTATAACATTTCAAATTGTACTTTATAGCATACAATTTTTTTTCTCTTATTAGTAACTTATCTGCTTACATCTAAAACTTACCTGCAAACCAGAATTTTTCCATTTTCCTTTTGAAGCAGTCAATTCTGTTAGTAAGGTTTCGATAAAGTCAGGTTGTGATACAATAGGCAATTTCTGTACAACTTCCTCCCCATCTTCTAACACATGCAAAATACTCAAATCAACAGAAGCTAGAAACGCTAACAACAAGTAAAGGTTCACATTATCCAGTTTTCCAGTTGGTTCTTCTTCAACTGTAGCCTCCTGAAGATAATTTATAAGCAAAAGTGTTTGTTCTTTGGGTAATCCAGTCTGTGATGACCACAAAAACACAATATCGGCAAGGATTAATCTAATCTCATTAAAGAGATCAATGACTTGCCTACGGTGTTTTGCACCACCCAGAGCAACATTCTGCTGTAGTTTTTCAAGTTCTTTGCTCAAATCCAACGTTTGTAGTAAAGAGAATATGCGATTAAAGAGTCCATTTCGCAGCAACTCATCTGTATACTCCGTCATGAAACTTTCAACGTCGTGACGTATATTCAAACACCATAAAACACCCTTTCTGGCTTGCACTAACATTCGCAATACAGATAACAGTGTTTTGCGAGCATCATAATACAATAATACAGCGACTAAACCACGAGGTAATCCTGGGTAATAAGACATCTGCATTTGCGCAGTACATAGCAAATCCAAGGCTACAAACTCATTCATGTCATACATGTCAGAAATGATTATAGTTTCTTGATAAAGTTCTTTTGACAAAACTTGATGACCAATTCCACGGACAGTAATACCATCAACCATCCCCTTCTGCAGCTCTTTTCTGCTCTGAGCATTTTTTGGCTGAAACATGGGTACAAGAAGAACGATTCAGATAAAAATGAAAAACAATACTTACTGGATTTTGAAGCAGATTAAAGAAATTTTGCTTGTGCTTTCTTAACAGAATTTCCAATTCTGGAAGTGTTAGTTGTGGATTTTTTCCATTCAAATACAAATTAACGATTCGCAAAAGTTCTGTGTAGGAGTTCCATAAATCCTCCGTCTGACTAGTTGCTGTAAACAATAATTTCTTAAGGGTGTTTGTATGTTAAACAATTATTCTTACTTTCGGTCATTATGATAGGAGATACTCATCAACATAAAGCAATGAGGTTATTTCAACGAAGCATCCAAACATATAAAACGGTACGGCGATTCCGCCTTTCGTATGATTTGAGGTTAGGATAGGATTCGCGGTTTCGCCGGAAGCCGGAATGCGTTTCATTCAAATATCCAAGGCGATGTTGTCAATTTCGATCTAAAAATTCCCTTTTTAGTGTTCAAATATTCCCTTTTTATCTGAGCCATGATTTTGAAACTTTTAATAAATAGGTACTAAAATGAACTATAAAATAAATTTTATTAATAAAAACTAGTTGATTTAATTTTTTTAAATTATACTTACGTTATTTTGGTTTAAACAAAAAATAATTTTTAAATTTACAATAGGTACTTACATGAACTTGCAGAGTTGGCGACCAACGTCTGATCACAGACCTTTAAACAAATATGTATTCCCTCTTTCTATGTTAGTATTTAAATGAAGTAGTACCCGTTAAGGCAGCTAGGTCGCTAGGTGGCTTTGTCATCATGTCACTGTAATGCTGACAGATGGCATTGCCATCCTAATTTCTTACTTAAAAATAAAATCAGTTCGATATAGCGATTAAGGTTTTCACGGTCAGAATCCGTACTGGTAGATGCTTCCAGGTTAGTTGGCAGCTATATCCACAATGAACTCGACTTTGCAGCTGCTCACCACAGTAGTGGGTGAAACGTCAGCGAAGATATCACACAACCAGACAACCACAGCCAACTAACCAGTAAATTCAGTTTGACAAACCGTTTAAATTCGGGTGAACAAGATTAAAAGATTCATTAATGATCTTCATCCATATTGCTTGATTTGAAAAAGATTTTTTCATTTTTAATATGAATTAATATTTGGATTCGTTAATAAGGATGTGTGAAAGAAGCTTAAAAATACTGGAATGAATTACTTATTCACTGGCTAAAGATTTTAACACTTTTCTTTGAAAATTCAAAGTGATTTATATGCACAATTAATTATATGATTTATTTCGTACTATTTGCGTACAATTAATTATTAATACAATTTTAATGAAGATTTTGACCCATAATTACAAATAATTACCAAAATCTTGTTATTTACAATTATTATAATAACGTTGAGATCATTACAGTGCCAGTACAGTAACACGAGCTGAAATTGTCTCAGGGCCAGGGATGATACTTGTACCATCAAGATCTTGAAACGCTTGTACAGCAGCCTTTTTGCTTGGGCAGGATGTGATCCTTCCAGACAGACTGCTTATTTTGGAAATGGTGCTTGGMACATCAAGATCTTGATATTGCCTGTATGCAGCCCAAGGTCTGGTGTAGGCTTGGTAGGGTACAATCCTTGCAGGAAGATGCTTGTGCCAGAGATTGTAGGTACTTGAGATATCAAGATACTGATAATGATTGTATTTAGCCCCAGGTCTGGTGTAGTAGTCCTTTCCAGCTCAGGGCCTGTAAAATTAATTTGCAATAAACATTAAGTACTTTAAATATTATGATGTCGTTATTACTTTTGTTGGAGACAATAATTGCATAGAGGAGCTTATTCAGGTCGTGCTAGGATCCTGCAGATAGGGTACCAACCAAGCTGATATCATGACTCCTGCACAGAATATTTAGACATAATTCCCAGTAAAACATCCAAGAGATGGTAGAACGTTACGGACAGAGACAGAACAAGATATAGTGAAACTTAGCTCCAGTTTGACATGCGATATATATAGTGCTCTGGTGGCACTGGATCACACAGGCAGACGGGAAACTAAGAAAACAGTGTTGTTTTTAGACTAGCATATTTCTCTGGACATCGGAGTTCATACGCAAGAAGGGATAAAGCTGACCCAGCCCACGACATGCCATTGCACAACYGGTTGGAATAATGATATTGTAAGGGACTAGAAACGCMTCTCTTCAAAAGCAAAACAGCAGACTATTTTTAAGCAAACCATGTGAAAAACTTTAGTGACAAAGACACGGAATACCCTGTTTAAGCCATGCAGTGCTACTTAGGTTCATTTATTATGAAAGATGAGTGGTGGTGCATACAATTTAGAGCAATTGTGATTAACCACAAAACAATTGAACCTTTCTGACCAGCGATTACTTGCCTACAAGGGTACCCACAAAGCAATCTCCCAAATTTCTAAATAAACAGTACTAAGAATCGATCCTTACCTAGAGAACCAACATGCTATTGTACACAAAATATTCTAACGTGACTGCCATGAAGAAATTTTGAGATCTAGTCGGCCACAGTTAAGCAGAACGGCTTCAAATATTGGCAAAGTGGATTATACCTAGCACACATTTTAAACAAAATCGATAGAAGTGGCTTGCAATCCATCATTTTCCAAAGACTATAACCATGGAAATAAGATCCTGTAATGTTAGATCAAGATTAATCACACTCTTCACAGAGGCAATAATTATCAAGATTTAACATCAAAGATTCTGCCCCAATACCTGGTCAGGTTTTGGCTATGATGACTAAAAGAAAACAATGGAGTCGTTTGCCACTGTCAATGGTTCTGTTTAGAATGTTAGTCCTGTATGTACATCCATTCGCCAAAATAAGACGCATTCTGCTTACTATCAGAGGATCTCAAAATTTTCTTCAAATTATGCCTCTGCCTCTCGATATTTTGTGCATATCATATTGGCCTCGAACTTCAGGATGCGGTCCTACACACCTAAACACTAAGGTGAAAAAATGGTGGTTGTGGGTAACAACACCATGCCCAATGAAGATTCTCCTGCATCCCCTGTATGCCCTCTAGCCTCCAGTCATCTTATATAATAAACAAGTGTTGATGTATTAATCACTGCACGACTTCAAAATGGGTATCCCGAGTCCTATGTGTCACGATCTTCCCAAATACCATTTTGGAGGTACGACTTATACCTCCAACCACCCATACAGTTTTCCACATGATTCGCCCGCATACATTTATAATTGCTATTGAAAAAATAAGTTTTGTCCACCTTTACACAATGCCGTTGTCCCAACTTATACCTGAAATTTCATGCCGTAAAGCCTAAGCTACATCTATGAAATAAGAATACCAAGCCACTGTCGTTTCAGTACCAACTTTCTACTTTTGTCACCTCCACAGCATTTGCAATTGTGCTTCCCCTAATGCGTAGAATTGCTAGTACCTAACCTACCAAAATAAACATGTGCCTCTCCTCTATATCACCATGCAAGCTCATGTGTTACCACTCGTAGGACTCGGCAAGCAAAATTCCACGCAACCTGACTGCTATGTTAAGAATTACACCTACATGTTCAAAGAGCCATAATGCCTTTTGGCAGACTTTTGGTTTTGGTTAGCACATTCCTTATCTGCAACATTCTTGCAATGACCAAAATAATAGAGATGTGTCGGTCCGTTCGGACCCGTTCGGCGGATGCGGATCCGAAGGTATTGCAGGCTGGTTCATCCTGAATGGCGCTACGTGTTCCCTTTTGAAAGTGTTGGCATGGAGGGTAAGGGGGGGTTACGCATGTTTCCACGGTCAGATGGCGCTAATCAGCATATAATTTTATTGCACTCAAGTAGTGGTAATTTGATGGTAGGGAACGACAATATCAACTGAAATCCCACAACTGACACCGGTGACAGTTGCTCCATTGCGTGTTGCGCTTGCGTGTTCTCCATTTTCGTGTTTTTGTTTGTGATGGTTATTGTTGTTTTGAACTTTTATGTTTTTATAGACGTTTTTGATGGTGGAATCATTTTTGTATAATACCTAGTTAGGCGTGGACATTTTCAGTTCAAGCGGTAAATGTAAGTACCAATTAATAAATAGCAAACTAATTATTTGATTAATGCCAGATTATAATGGAGTCGGACAAAGGTCGTTTCTCAGTACCAGGTTGTAAGGTGAAGCAAAAGCCGATATTCAGGTTTCCAATCCCAAGAAGAGGGGACATGTGCAGCAAGTGGAAACAAGCAATAAACAATCCTAGCTTTAAGGATTTATCTCATGAACATCTTTACAGAATTGGGTATTTAACAATT
Organism: Rhyzopertha dominica; assembly: GCA_025024175.1. NCBI lineage: Eukaryota > Metazoa > Arthropoda > Insecta > Coleoptera > Bostrichidae > Rhyzopertha > Rhyzopertha dominica. Next base: position 43,673,380 of record QCXZ01000003.1, read on the forward strand.
ATAACGAATAAATCCTAATGTGCTGATGTATAGTAGCAAATTATCAAAATGGTAAATAATTACTGTAACCCATAACTTGTAACTTACTAACTTACATCCCAGGCTGTTATACTTGATTTACTGGTCTTATAATGTAAATTACTTCTTCATTCATTAATTTAAGAAGTGTATTTAAAAACGATGCAATTAGTGTAGGTTATTAGTATGTTCTTTGATTTCTAATTACATTTCTGGTTGGTGGATAAGAAGATAGCTTAAATATTGGAGTTGTAAAACCATAAAAACAAATTATTATTATTACATATCTAAACTCTTTATTTTTGTTTTTACAAAGTCACTTTCAGTTATACGAATATTATTCAAATGCTCTTACACTCATATTTTTTAGAATGTTTTGTCAATGTTAACATTAGTTACTTCAGCTTACTGTATTGTTACCGTTTCTGTTAAGTATTTAACTACAAGTGGTTGGAAATGTAGTTAATCTACTTTTCATGTATTTAAATACTCATTTAAATTTTTCTGTAGTATTAGTGATTCAATTTCAGTAGTTACATTTTTCTTAATATTTACCTACAATATTTAAATACATTTTAAAAACTTTGAACAACACTGGTTATAAAGAAGGTGAACCACTATAACTGACACTGTTTGTCATTTTTATTGTTCCAAGTTATCGGTACTATTGTTTAGAATGTACTTTTTATTGTAAATCTACTTTTGAATGATAAGGCATACTATTGTTTAAGGCAATATCAAAAATTAATAGGACAGTTTTTAATTTAGCTCTTTAATTTGTTCATATATTTTTTATATTGTCTGCATTGCTTGTTACAAATGAATGTTCACAACACAAATTTCCAATCAATATTTATTCACTAGTTTATAGTTAATGCGAAAACTGTATTAATATACTTTAACTTTTATTTGTTCTTTCATTTATAATTATATTTCTTAGGTTGTTCGCACCTTTCCAAGTGAAATTTCATTGTATTCAATGTATACATTGTATTCAATGAAATTTTATTTGGAAAAGTTCGAATGATCTAGCAAAAACCACCTTTAATAACGAAAATATTGATCCTAGATATTCAAATTTGGCGCTAATTTACGCAAGTTTCGACGCACAGATGGCGCGATCGCGAAAATGATGTTGGGACAGGACAGGACAGAAGCATTGGCCTTTTCTTTCTATTAAAGTGTTATTTTATGGTACATTGACTTTTTCTATGGTACATTGCATCAATGAGTTGGGGGCAGATAGGATACTGAGGCTGTTATTTGCTTGGTTGGATAACTGGCCCTTAGAGAAAGGACTTTCACGGGCTAGGGTCGCCACAGACACTGCGGTGGATTTCTACTCATATTTCAGGGACGTGGCAGAAAAAATCGCCTGGCACGAATTCAAGCCATTAGGTGGAGAAACGGACATCGTTGAAGTCGATGAAACCCACCTCTTCCGCCGCAAGTACAACGTGGGGAGGCGGATGGACGCGGAAGACATCTGGTTATTCGGTGGGCGTAGCAGAACGTCTAAGATTGTGTTTGGGAAAGTGGTCCCAAACAGAAGCAAAGAAACCCCCTATTCGATGTTATGATGGAATGCATTGACCAGACATCATTTATAGCGTCCGACCAGTGGGGAGGATACGTCGGGTGTGACCAGTACTTCTCTGGTCACGGGACAGTGAATCACTCCAACCAGTTCTTGGAACCCAGGAGAATTGAGGAGCCGGTGTGGGTGCCCGCGGGAAGGTTTTCACCTGAATGCCTGGATAGCCTGTTCAGAGGCCCAGTGCCGGTAGCCGGAATGGAACCTGTTCGATACCATATACAAGGAATCGAACGGGAATGGAGCGAGCTGAAAAACAAAACAAGGTGATGCAACAGCCTACGTATGATGAATTCATACGTAGGAGAATGGATGTATAGGTGTAACGTTCTTCGCCAAATACCTACACTTAAGGAACGCCTCTAGCGATTTCTGGCAGACGTGGCCAGGCATCGGTGAGATGCCGATGTCGCTGGACCTTGACGACTGCAATTGTCGGAAGTGCAACCCTTAGTAGGTAAGTCAAAAAAAGTATAATGTAATAATGAATAGAAGATTTTATTTATTTAGATAATAGCAGGATTTAATATTTTCTCGATGTAAATGAGTAGATATGAACATGAATTATTGGCATTATTTTTGTTGCAGGTATCATACAGTGAGGAATGATGTTATGCCATGTACGTTCATTCACTGCTGCATCCCTTCTTCAGCTCCTTTATCATAGTTCCACTCCGGTTTCTGCGCGCCAAGACATCATCAGGCGTTTAAACCGACCCAGCGACACCCACAACGGCTCTTAAAAGTGGTTCACTGTCCCCAAGCACCCGACGTACTAGAGATCTTGGTCAATGCATTCCATCAACACATCGCATATCTGCTTCTGCTACATCGACCGAATAACCAGGTGTCTTCATGATAGGCCGCTAAGTGGATTTCGTCGACTTCACCGATTGTCCAAATTCTGCCATGCATGCCAKCATGCCACGTCTCTGAAAATATATTGTGGTCCCTTCTCTGCAGTGTCTGTGTCCAACCAGGCAGACAGCCTCATCATCCATCMGCCACGGCATAAACATGTACCACATTTGCTGTCGATTCGAAGACGTGCATTCTCGAACAAGGAACATCGAGTATCCATCCGACGGTTTGCGGTTTCTATCATCCACGTTTTGCCGACAAAACTTCAATGTGTTTTTGTGCAGTTAAAAATGCCAAAGTGTTGCAGTGTAGTCATCTCCTGGTTGTTGCCTGTTACTGATAAGAAAACTCCCAAATCATATTCGTTGATATACCTGTGTATTCACCAAAAAAATATGTGCAATCACTTCATTGTATATAATTGTTTTAGTTAAATAAATGTATGAAATTTTTTTTGGGTGCATAATTATGTATTTTCAGTTCAAAAGTTTTTATTTTCCAAGTTTAATATAATAAACTCGTTGTATCTACTCCGTTATTGTTTGATATATTTGGTATTCCAGATTAATACGTTACACAATTTAATTATAAATACTTTTGTTACGTTTTATCTTTGAATATAGAATGTCAACGCTTACGGGATTATTAGTGCGTATGTAAGGTGGGTTGCATAATATGTGCTTAAAGGGTTTTAATTGTTTAGATATTTAGTACGGATCAGAACATTCATTAAATACACACATGTGAATCGTAATAGGTCACGAAATGGTGCTTTCTGCTAGAGGCCAGGTCCGTCTCCAAATGTAATAAAATGTGATTGTCACAATGAACACCTGCACTAGCGTACGCACGGGGACGAATTTCCAATTTCTATTTCTATTCAATATTCAAGTTTATTTCAAGAATCGCTCATCACAGCGCCCGTTCTGTCGGTTACGTCGACCCGGACAAAAAGTTAACTGCCGTCCCTTATCAAGAATATGTACAATAACTTGTCGTTATTAGGGTACATATCTTTATTAGCTTTTAGACAATACAACGAAAAAATCCACGCGATTTTTTTTAATTGGATATTTAGCACATCAATATTTTTCGCACACTTTGGTATAGCAAAAATGTGCCGCCCCCATAATTTTGGCGCTTAGGACAAATATGTGTAAGGTGCCCACATTACAGCGGGAGCTGATCGTCAGCAACGTTTTAAGAATGAAAGAAAACGTTTCCTGAAATTCAAAGCTGGGTATTTATTATCGGTGGGTGCTACGTAAACTGAAAACTTGGAGAATATTTGTGCTTAATCAAAGCCCCTTCTCGCAAGGGGTAATAAAATCGACTTAAAAAAATAAAAAAAGTGTCTGTCATATGCGTTACAATATACTAAAACGAAATGCTAATGTCTAACTTTCCAAGTTAACCGGTTTTAGAGAAATACAATAATAATCCTCAAGCCCAGGACACCAAATCCAAAGAAATAATGTATTTTGAACGCCATATCTCTGGAACGCTGCCGATAAAAACTTGAAATTTGGGGAAACGTTATACTTATGTGGACCTTTAAACACGAATTTTTGCAAAGTTTTCTGTTCACCTTCAAATTAATCCCCTCCCCGGAAGGGGTAGTAAAATCGATTTTTAAAAAATTAAAAATATACTGACATATTCGGCACAATGTAAAAAAACGAAATGCAGGTGTTCAGCTTTCCAAGTTGAGCGGTTTCGGAGAAATTCAATCATAACCCCCAACCCCAAGAGACCAAATCCAAAGAAATTTTTGTATTTTGAACGCCGTGTCTTTGGAACGGCTGCCGATAAAAACTTGAAATATTGGGGAAACGTTATACTTATGTGGACCTTTAAACACGAATTTTTGCAAACTTTTCTGTTCACCTTCAAATTAATCCCCTCCCGAGAAGGGGTAGTAAAATCGATTTTTAAAAAATGAAGAGGACCCTGACATATTCGACACAATATAAAAAAACCAAATGCAAGTGTTCAGCTTTCCAAGTTGAGCGGTTTCGGAGAAATTCAATCATAACCCCCAACCCCAAGAGACCAAATCCAAAGAAATATTCGTATTTTGTACGGCCATATCTCTGGAACGGCTGCCGATAAAAACTTGAAATTTTGGGGATACGTTATACTWATGTGGACCTTTAAAMACGAATTTTTGCAAACGTTTCTGTTCACCTTCAAATTAACCCCCTCCCCGGAAGGGGTAGTAAAATCAATTTTTAAAAAATGAAAAAGCTTCTGAGATATTCGGCACAATATAATAAAACGAAATGCCAATGTTCGACATTCCAAGGTGAGCGGTTTAGAAGAAATACAATAATAACCCTCAACTCCAAGAGACCAAATATAAAGGAATTTTTGCTTTTTTAACACAGTATCTCTCGAACGGCTGCCAGTAAAGATTAAAAAATTTTGGCAAACGTATCGTCTAATAAACATTACGTACATTACAGTAAAGCCAAGTGCAAATTTGCAACTGTCCAAGTTAAGCAAAACGAACGAAACCAAATATGAGCTGAATGTGGTTTGATTTTAATTAACTATATATGAAAAAGCCTATACCCAATAATTAACCATTTACATGCAATATTAGGTATTAAAGGAAAACATTTTTAATGTGGCCAGAAAACAACAGTTTTTAATAAAATTCATATTTTTTGTTCTATCATTCCACCTCCTAAAAATTTTTTAAATCAGGTTATGTTCATGTGATATCTTCCCTCTTTATAAAAGAATACATTAATAAAATTGTAGTAAATTCATTTAGTACAGAACAGTACATGTTGCAACCATATACAGGGTGATTTTTTGAAAACTTCACACCTTACGATAAATAACTTTAAATATAGCAAAAATTTAAAAATTTGCAAAAGCAGGTAAACTTTTGTTTGCAGGGGGACAACTTTTGAGATAAGTTTTTAATGGATAGCGCTTACTCTCTGAGCAGGGTAGACACCCCTTTAAAAATTTTAAATGGAACTATCCATCTTGTGATACATCATTTGAAAGCTTATATCACAAAGAGTCTGGCCATGTAATTAGTTTTACCACGTTTAACTTATTGACGGGGTAATAGATTAATAGTGCCTACGAAACAGGTTGCTTATTAAATTGAATATTTTGGACTCTTTTCAACAAAATGTATTTTATTTTAGAGCGGAAATAAAATTTGTCCTTACGAGAACCCAAAATTTAACAAACAACTTGTAAAAAAATATGACACTTAAAAAAAACTCCCAGACTACTGAAAACTTTCTTTTAACATTATTATTAACATTAAAGTATTTATCATGTAATTTTTTAGAAAGTCCATGTCCACGAAAAAGAAAAATTATTTATTTGTAACTCCAAAAACAGTGTGAACAAAACCATAGAAATTCATACCTTACAATAGATTCTCAAAATGTGCACCACCTCTTTCCATACAATAATACAGACGGTTCTCGAACTCCTGCTGCACTTTTCGGAAAGTTTCAGGTGGAATCCTCCTGCACTCGTTAATAATTCTTTCTCGCAGATCGTCCAGGCTAGTAGGTTGTGTTTTGTAAACCACAGATTTTAAATGACCCCATAGAAAGAAATCTAAAGCAGTCAAATCGGGTGATTGTGGCGGCCATTCAATTGTTCCACGCCTACCAATCCAGTGAAGAGGAAATCTATGATTTAACCAATTTCGCACATTAATGGCGTAATGAGGTGGGGCTCCATCATGTTGGTAAAACAATTCGTATTTATCCAACATTGGATTTCCTTCAGGGTCACGTTGGTTTTCTAATTGCTCTGTGATTAAAGGATCAATAACGTTATCAAGTAATTCTAAATACATTCCCCCATTTAGCGTCCCATCAATGAAAATTGGACCTACAATTGCATTGCCAAGTATTTCAGCCCAGACATTCAGCTTCTGAGGAACTTGTGTATGACCTTCTCGAAAAATATAAGGATTTTCGTCACTCCAGTACCTGACGTTATGTTTATTTACAGAGCCGTTCAAAAAAAGAATTGCATTCATCACTGAAGCAGATATTTTTTATTAGATTTGGATTTACTATAATCTTTTCTGTCATCTTCGCCGAGTTCCTGGAGAGTTTTCATCTTATAGGGATGGAATTTGTGCAGTTTTGTAACTTTCCTTACAGATGAATAAGAAAGTTCAGTGGCTGTAGAAATGTTACGCAAAGAGCTAGTTGGATCCATTGCAAAATGAACAAGTACTTCAAGTTGGGCCATTTCATCAACGACTCTATTCCCTGCCCTTTTTTTGTTTACTACAGATCCAGTGTCTTGAATTTCTGCACGAGATCAAGAATGTACCTAGCGTCAACATTTTTATCGGGGTGCCGTTCGTTAAACACCCTTGCTGACGCACGAGCACAGCTATGCTCAGCACCGTAAATAAAATTTATTTCTACCCTTTCGGCAGTTGAATAAACCATTATCACTTGGACTCTCACTTTAAAATTTCACGCGATTTATAAAAAGGAATGTGAACAAAAAGATGGTCGTGCCAAAGAAGTAGCCAAAAAGTTGAAACAAAAAATTGGAAACACAAAGTAGATAATTATTTAGCCAATTCAGTATAAACTGTCGAGTTGCAATATCAAGTAATGTCGAAAGAAAATTTTAAGTATTTTTGGCATTTTGCTTAGGTGTAACAATTATATTTTAACAAGTTTTTTTAGGCTTAAGTAGGACAATTTTTATTGTAACTGCAAGACAACAAATTTTGTTAAAAAAAGTCCAAAATATTCCATTTTATAAGCCACTTGCTACAATGCACTTTTTGACCCACTACCCCGTCAATGGGTAAAAAATAGTAAAACTAATTACATGGCAAGACTCCTTGTGTAATAAGCTTTTAAATGATGTATCGTAAGATGGGTAGTTTCATTTTAAATTTTTGAAGGGGTATCTACCCCGCTAAGAGGGTAAGCGCTATCCATTAAAAACTTATCTCAAAAGTTGTCCCCCTGCAAACAAAAGTTTACCTGTTTTTGCAAAATTTTAAATTTTTCCTCTATTTAAAGTTATTTAAGGTGTGAAGTTTTCAAAAAATCACCTGGTATGTAGATGATTTCTCGCATTAAAAATTGTTTAGCTTACAGTGTTCATTGCTTTGATAATTTCTATTTTTCAACAAAAACCCATTTAATTTAACTTATTCTAGGGTCTAATTACTAACAAATTAACTGCAATATTATTTATAAGAACTATATAACTTACATAATTGTTAATTTTACGGCAAATATTAGATATATAGACAAACTGCTATAAAACTTCATCAAATTCATTTTCAACGTAATTTAGTTTTTGTTTATAAATACAAGTATACCTAGTAAAAAAACATTGTCGATCAACTTAGTCACTACTACTCTAAGTAAACGATGTGAAAATAATCTAATTCACGCGCAACTTTTAAGCAAAATGTTTCCATAGATTTTGGACGTATTATTCAGCATTCGCGTATCGTCCACAAAAAACGCTCGTCATTATTTCATTGCCTCTCGAAATAATGATAATGAGTAACTTATTTCTTTTTATAATTATATAATATAATTTTTACTTAAGAAATAATATTATGTAAGTGTAGATAATTTTTCTTACATTAAAGAAAAAACGTTTATAACTGAAGATAGAGAGGAAAATTTACAATTTTGGAGTAAGTAACGTGGTTTACTGGTAGGTCGACGAATGCAGATAAATATTAATATTTATCAAACATGCAATTAAATTTACAGTTAAACAATTTTATTATGGGAGATGCAACATAAACGCCCACCCAAAACAATTGTTTGAGTCTAAATCTACKTTAATATAATCCTACAAAATGGCTAGGAAAAAATCCCGATTTTTGGCAGTAAGACGGAAAAAAGAATTCTTGTCCCCGCCATTTTGTAGTGCATATCTTAGCTTACCAATATTTTAAAAGAAGAAGAAAAAATATTGACAAATAGAAACTTATAATGACACAATGATTTCTGCTTTTTGGATACAAAGCAAAACAATCTAAGATTTACAACCCTGTTCGGTATTATATATGGCTTGCAAATTAGCAATCCCAAGTAAACAACCGAAAGTGCAAATGTAAATGTAGGTGTTGGCCTATTACTTTGGTTCAGTCTCGGTATTTTTACTTTCACGGTACAGACATTACTTGATGGTTGTTTGATTTGGACTGAATGCAGATACCTATGTTCATATTCCAGGTGGCTGGTTAGTTACTCCTTGCCCTTTGCGTCAAGTGGTGTTTGGAATTTTTATATATCGTTTTGTGGTTTATTAATTATAAATTCAGTTTTTTAGTTATTCTAAGAAGTTAAATATAGAATATAGTGCTTATTACAGACAATAATTGTTATTTGTTTAGTGTTGAAATATTGGCAGTGTAATATAGTAATACTAATGCGGAGAGAAGAAAATTAAGTAGCAGAAAAAGAAATAAGAATTGTAATGGAAACTTAAGAAATTACTAGACTCAAAAAAGGAAACACTAAAAATTTAAACCTTGAAAATATAAACATTTAAAATGAATAATATAGGACGAAACAAGTATAAATAATAATTGGGGTAACATCAATGTCGCATCAAAAATGAATCCCGGTAGAGTAGATTTTATGCAGGACAGCTCATCTATGATGGTAAATAACTACACATATTTTAGAAAAGTTTAGTAATAGACAATGTTTTTGCGGTTATTGAGGTAGATGTGATGGGTGGAACAGGATTGTTGACTTTCAATATATCTTTGCTCAATTAAAAGAAATTTGTGCCTATGGAAAAACCTAGCTATATATAACTGGCAGGCGAACAAAATTCTGCACATTTCAACACTGTTGATAATGAACGCTCTTAATAAGAGAACAAGAAATAAGTTGCTCATCATTATAATATAGAGATGTAATAAAATAAGGATTGAGTGAGACGCAAAAGCTGAATAATCAGTTTAAAGATTGATGGAAAGCTGCATATACATTAGTTATTTTTCACATCGTTTATTAATAGTATTAGTAGCAAGGTTGATAAACAATGTTTTTTGTTATAGTTAGAAATAAAGACTAATTTACGTTAAAAATTAATTTGATAAATTTTCTAGCAATTATTATGTATATTTGCTATTGACTGTAAAATTAACAAATACCTAAACTATATAGCTTTTATTAAAAATATTGCAATTATTTCGTTAGTAGTTAAAAGCTAGAATAAATTTAAATTAAATACGGTTTTGTTAAAAAAATAGAAATTAGCAAAGCAATAAACATTAAAAATTAAATAATTTTAATAAAATAAATCATATATGTCGTTGCAACAAGCATTGCTTTTTTACAAAGAGAACAGATATCATAAAAGGTGTTCTTACAAAAAGAAAATTTTACGCCTTTTATTAAAAATTGTTTCTCTTTTCTTTCTGATTACATTAAAAATTGTATGCATGTAAGGATAAACTAAGCGGGCTTAGCAATCAATAAGCACTATTCTCAAGCTTTCGGAATTTATTTCTATTCCTTTATCAGGATTCAGGATTTAAAGGGTTAACTTGTGCTTTAATAACTGCTAAGCCCGCTTAGTCTACTCTTTACATTCAAGTAGACAGTCGTGCTTTCTCTCCAATACAGTTTTAATATTGCATTAAATACTAAAACTTGTTTGAGTATACCACTTGAGGATTAAAGAAAGTAGAGGATGTATCTCTTCTTTTGCGACATCTATGTCGTCCGCAACTGAATATCGGGTTGCAGTGAAATGGGCGCATCGTTATTTTCGCCACTGTCCCGTACGACATTACTTTTGAAGGCCACTGTACCTATTAGCAATGCTATTAGTCTCGCAAGTTATCTTGCTCGATCATTCTACAGATTTATTTGAAGCCTTAGGGAAAAAGTGTTTGGAACAAAAGTTGCATGCGGTACTTGATAATGCAATAATATAGAATACTTACTTGTACAGGAGGTTTAGTTTTCACGTTTTCAGGTACCTAACTAATAAACTTGTTTTTTCTTTAAATAGAAATTGGGTTTTTAGTATTTATCAAATTCCAAGTAAAAAGATATAAACATGCAAAGTCCATAGTKTCTAAGATATGTAGATGGTTTAGTTACCGATKTTACCCATTTTACGGAATTATTTGAAATCTTATAGAAAAATGTTTCCAATAAAAGCTATAGTGTGTAATTTTGATTGTCCATCAAATYCTAAGCATAAAACARCAGTTGTTGTACTATTTAGTAGGAAATAAATCGCGTTTGATATAGTTAGCACTCGACACTGAATAATCTACATTGCATTACCGAATACAGCTTGTGCACTATTAACATTTATTAGAAACGCTTTTCTATAAGATTTCAAACAACTAGTTAAATGAATGACCACGGTAACTGAATCACCCAGTATATTTATTTATTTATCTACAAACGACAAGATCTGGAAATATGTTTTCCAAATAAAACATACACTGCTTTTTTCACTTTTGATGTACCTCTAATACTTATAATGTAGAAATTTATATGCCAGGTAGCAGCATTGTAAAAAAAATTAATAAAACGTGATGATTGCCTTGAATCTATTTCCCATTCAGAATGGTTCACAATGATTGTACCTTTGAAACTATTAAACTTATTCATTTATGTTCGTTCACAACAAAGAGATTATGTACAAGTCTTCTATAGTATTGGTATAATCGTTGTCATAACAAAATCATTGATATATGTTACGTTTTTTGTATGTTACATAAATTGCTCTTTGGTTTCAATACTGAAAGGATGTTGAATAAAAAGATACTACTCCGTTAGTTTTTTAGCAAATAAAAATATGCAACATATACATATAGATGAGCATATTAAAAATATTTTCGAATGCTTCGACTTGATGTAGAAACTGTAAAAAGATTAAGATAAAAAAATGATATACATTGTTCCTAATTAAAAGCATATTATCCTATTAAAGTAATCACAGATACATACTATTCATAGTATATCGGTATAATCATGGTACTAAGGAGGTAAAATAATAATTTTATCAACTTATTACAATCACAAAGGTACTTAACAACATAGTAGCCCAATGATAGTAGTTATGTAATAATAGTTTTTATGATAATAAAATAATACATATGAATATTGTAAAAATACATTGTACGTACATATAGCTATGTACTACCTACATAGATATATACGTAAACACATAAATACCTCATACAATATAGGTATAGATAGTATTTTTTACCGGAAATTATTAGAAATATAAATTCTAAAAAAAATGGACCAGTGCTGTTTGGTAATGCGTATTCTTAAAAAAATATAACCTTTCACCATTATTACATCCTAGAAGGCCACAAAGATACTCAGCAACATACTAGTTATGCAATAACAGTGATTTTTATGCATATTGTAAAAATACATAGCATGAACATTCTGAGGTACATACATACAGTTATGTACATACCGAGATATATACATGTACTCGTAGATAGATAGGTACATTCATACGGATACCTCATATTATACAATTTTTTTCAAAAATTATCAGAATTATTTTTTTTTAATGTACTAATGTAGTTGGAAGTTTGATTCAAAAAAATTAACGGCTCCCTGCTATTTTTGTCCTTAAGGTTAAGAGTATAACCACAACCCCTTTTAGGGGGTGGCTTTTATAGTGCCTCTTAGGTCATCACTTTCTTTTTTCGATTAAAATAATCTCCCAAACGTGCTATCCAGTAACTTTTTTGTCGCTACAAAAATAGTGCAAGGGTCTTTGTTTCAAAATCCTTAGTGCATCATAAGGGAACAGCCTAGCTTTTTATAAATACATACAGTAGATGTAGTTGTTTATTCTGAAAATGAAATTATTAATGAAGTAAATACCTATAAGCAAAACAATTAGCAGATGAGTATGTTGGCTGCTAATTGTGTATAATGCACAGGTGCATCAGCTGCTGTACATCGAATAAAATACTGAATATTGTATTAGGTACCTAAACATATGTAAGTACTATTAAATAGACATATTTTGTACTATACTAATAATTTAAATAACTATTATTATGATAATTATATATATGCTGTACCTATGTGGCTATTGGGATATGATTGTCGTAAGTGTACAAAATAATTATCTTATCCCCTCAGTACTATTTTTATGGAGAAAAAAACTTTTAATAATGGACATCCGCTGATTTTTAATAGAAATGGGTTCCTAAAGAACACACTATTACAAACCATACCTGAAAGGGTATTGCACTCCATAACTTTTAAGAGCAGTATTGGTAAAAAATTGTTATTTTTTAAATAAACTTATAGTAACTCTTCTTCCGTCTGCCCTTCGTTTCGGCAGACAGTAAAAACGTTTTATTATTCTAGACACCTATTATTATTCGACTTATTTGAAATCTCCTGTCAAATCGGCATCGATCGTATACAGCTCGATAGTTCCCGACAGGTTCGCATCTTATTCTCCGCGACGGACCTGGTGGGGATGATCATTCACATTCCACTCTCATGACAGACTCGTGCGAAAGGGTTTGCGGTTTTAGATTTTTTGAATGTTTTTACTCAATTATCGTGCTCATGTTTTTGGTAGTGTATAAAGAAATATGTAGCTACAACGTGGAGTTCGAATTTTTCGTTGATGTGCCTTAGTTTTCAAGTAATAGCTCGCCAAAAATACGCATTTTTAAGCAAAATATAACAACAAATATTTACATTACTGTACCAAATTTAGAAATACTTGAACTCTACGTTGTAGCTACATCTTTTTTCATTGACATGTCAAAATTTCAATTCAAAAATTTTTCGAATAACTTGGTAAAATGTAAGACGCTAGGTGCTTAAAATGACCCGCTACTTTCTAGGTAAACGCCCCTCGTAAGTATCTACAAGAACCTGCAATCACACAAATACAGGCACATCCGAATCGGAAGCTTTGACAGTTGACAAAGGATAACTTCTTTTCCGCTGGCCTCGATAGTCCAGTGGGCAGCATAGCTGGTCTATGTCCACATAGGCTGTGGGTTCAAGTTCTCTTCAGGGCATGAGTGTTGTGTGTATTTGTATAATATAAATGTAATGAATGTAATTTTCCAATAAAGGAACATAAAAACCTAACGAGCTGGCTAATTGCCACGGCCACTGAACGAATAAAAAAATAATCCCTTTTCTAAAAGTAACATGACACTCCAAAAAGGATCGTTTACACAATGGAAAAGTAAAAAAATAACTTACTTGATTTTTGTGGTGTACATGATTTTTTTGTCTGCCACTGTACACCTATACGTTAAATGCTAAAGACTCACTTGTGATTGTCATGGCAATGCTGATTTTTAACTTTCATTTAAGTAAGTAAAAAAATATTGTTTTAATTTTCTATGAAAGTTCTACTCAACAGTCTTAATATAGGTAATTTTAAAAAATCAGTGAAACTTTGTGATGTACTCGGATGCATGCGTAAACACTAAAGAATACTCAACCTGTTGGGCCATTTTATTTTTATTACATTTCATGTATAAGTATCCACTGTGTCGTAAGTAAAGGCAACATTTCCAACAAAAAGGAGAACAGGAAAAAAACAAATAACAGGGGACCTTGGTACATAAAAATTGGAAGGTATAAAAAATAAGTTTCGCTCTCCTGTCTCACAGAAAATTGGCAATATTCGGCAAATTACAAAAAAAATAATTGGTTAAAACACTATAAATGCCCCTCCACTTTACCAATCACTTGTTTTCGTTTGAAGATTACCTAGTTATAACAGTATTAGAGTTTGAGTCCACATCAAAGTCCAGCACTAAGAGTTTGGTCTCCTCAGTACCATTACGGCTACCCACCGCGCACACTAACTTTGTCTCACTCGCACGAATGCGCCACACCACACCACCAGAGCCACCACTCTCTAAGGCCACAAGGTTGCGGATGAACTCACCGGTACGGACGTCCCACAGCTTCACAGTCCCGTCGTCCGAGGAGGTTATTACGAATCGGTTGTTGAACTGCAGGCAAGTTACGGCTGACTGATGTTTGTAAGGACCTGGAAAAATAACATTTCCTTCCGTAAATAATTAAAACAATACTATCAAGTCAAATGTTTATCTGAATGACTTTATATTGCAAATTTACAAAGATAATTCTCAAATATATAAAAAAAAATTATATTCAGTTTTTGTTTATAACTAGTGAACGATATTTTCCTAATGACATGACTCATATCTTAATACATCAAAGAAGATAAAATTCCAAATTTTCAGCTTTACTCCACATACATTAGTTATCTACCCCTTTTCGTTTGTATGTGTGCCTCGTTTTACTTGTGCCAATTTCAAACTATTTAATGTGGCTAATAACACTGTTTAAGAAACAATAGGCTTTTACAAAAATTAACCAAGTTGGTATCTACCATTTACCCAACCGTAAGGCTAAACATATAGTGGAGCGGCGAGCAGAACGACCATTAAAACGAAGAGCAAAGCATCGAAATCAAACCAATCGCATTTTTGCTAGAACACACATAGTGAGACAGAGAGCAACGAGTCAATATGCACCGTCATAACCGAGCAAAGCGACACGTTCAAACGTGTTTGATTTCTTCGCTCGAATCGCTCATTGTTGCTATCGACGTTTAATTTAATTAGTACCATTTTTGTAAAAATAATCCTCTATGGGATCAAAAAGATTTCCAATACCACAACAAATATGTTTTAGACAAATTATTGGACGAAGTGAAGTCAACAAGTAATAAAACAAAATTTCATGAACACTAGCCCCTTTGATGTTATTTATTTTCTAGTAGTAAATGTTTAATGAAGAATTTTCTGTTAATAATAAATTCATGGTGGAAATTTTATATGAAAAGTGAAGACACCTGAACTGCACAGTCTACTATGTGTTGACTGAATCTTAAATCACTACTCTGCTCTTTTAATGCTTTGCTCATTGCTATCATCATTGCTCTGCTCACGGCTCCACTATGTGTTTAGCCTAATCAGCTGATTAATCGGTATATGGATCATACTAGACAATTTTCGAAGGATTTGTGGTAATTGGTGTAGATACCTGTCATCTAGCAATTAGGCATTCCAAACCATGTGACTCCAATGTGGTGGCTGTGGGCAATAGGGTATTTCAGTGTTTTTTTTTTATTATACATTCGAACGATCCAATTGAAATAAGACTGTGTGTTTTTTAAATTTCTTTCAATATTGCTTAGAACTTGAGATATTAATTAATATAAATTAATAAATGCCGTTGTGACGTCATAAGTGAACAATCAGGTTGTACCGTGTTGAAAACAACAATCGGAGTAAGTAGCAACATCGTGTACAGATGACCACTGACAGTACAGTGACAGCTGAGCTGAATTATCTGTAAACACGTTTTTTATGTGTTGTGTTTGTTTTTTTGTTTATTGTTTGTTATTCTTGCGTTAATTAAGCATCATCAAACACAAGCACAACAAATCCAACACCGGCACATGATGATAACATTTAGAAAACCACGTGTGTTTACAATCAGCTTGTCTGACGTCCGACATCCGACCGTGATTTGACCAGACACAAAGGAATGCAAAGTAACACTGTTGCCAAGTTGCATATTTCCGTTTTCAGTTAAGTCGTCACATCCTTTGGAGGGCGTTTTAAAATAGTTCAACTTTGACTTGAATATTCACGTACTTAAATACATTTTTTATACTAACCAAAATATGGAATTATTTGCATATGTTACAATTAGTAAGGAAACTATATTGAATTCCGTAATTTTTACTTCAGTGAAATACCCAATTACTTCTTGATAGTGCCATATCATCTCCCTTAATTGCAGCAATCCATAGGATCCTATGCCTCTTCGATAATTCATTTTTGTCTGTGCCAAATTTATGTTTCTAAAAAGCAAAAATTAAATAAAACACAGCCAACCACAAGGCATGTATCATGCATTTTTGTTTAAAACACACTAATATCTTAAAAAAAGATAAAAAGAACTTCACAACTTTACGAAAACACAAAGCGTGGCACTTTTTAATCATAAAGCTGTTTGCTCTAATGACATAACATTTGGTTGCCCACAACGGTCATGTTGGATTTTGACAGTTCGTTGGAATGCCTAATAACAACTGAGCGAAAATGCAAATCACGAATGTCAATTATTATAGGTTATGTTTTGACAATTACAGACGATTGTCGCCGATTCATGATATTATCTAGCCGGTCGATGCACCTGGTAAACTGGTTACAATATTCAAACATAAGACTTTTCAACCTACTAGATTTCAAAAAATTGTTACTCATGTGTAACCGATATCTATCAGGTGAATTTTTGTAAACAGCTAATAGTAACAAAAATTAAATGAATACACTGTACTAGTAACCTCATCTACAGGTAATATGTTTCCACACAATTTTGAATGCTTATTTCAATCTTAAAATGTTTTATTATCAACTGATAATAAACTATTCAATAACCTCCTATTCATAACTGACTTTTTAAAATCTACTTGAAATATTTTACTTTTAATTCTAAATGTGATAAACCTGTTTCAGGAAAACCATGTTTGTAACAGAGGTAGGTTTTAAGATCTGAAGGATCTCTACAACTAACCACTAACTTTGATTTCATTCATCTGCTCTCATGACTATTACTTGTAACCTGTCAAAATTTTGAAACTCAATTTCAACATACATACATTAAAAGAAAAGCCTTTTAGTTACATGTTACATTGTGCTAATGTTTGATGACGTCATTTTTTAGGGGGTCGCAGCTTTTATATGTATTAGTTAAACAATCTGTACTGTATACTACTTAAATATTTCCTCTTATTAGGTCATAAATCTAATTACATTTTTTTTTTAAGATTTGGAATGAATTCATTTAGTTTATTTATATCAGTACAGAATTATTTTCTGCATTCAATTGTCATAYTGTTTGTATGGTTGTATTTTACATATTATAGTGTTGCTGTTAAAATCATAAAAAAATTGTATGATGATTTAGATATTTATAAAATGTAAAGTGACATTGTACTAGATTTCTGTGAATATAGATAATAATGTCTACATAATGAGGAACACTCAAATATAATACTAATTAAACTAAGGCTACATTTAATAATGTAATTGCATGGATTACTCAGATTTATTTTATTACACACAATACGTCTCCGGATTGAGTTTACAATACGAAAAAGTTTTCATCTTTGATTTTATGTCAAAACTGCATGGAAATTTGTTTTTGCTTGTTCTAAAACCAGCAAATCTGTAGGTAATTGAATCTTCCATTATTCTCAATCAGTGGAAAGAAAAGTTCGTTTTTCTATTAATTCTGGATTGCTAATAATTATTTTTCTCTGCTATTTTGAGGTCACTTCGACAAATGAATGTACACAAGTTAACTAATAGAAATGTTTGTGAAAAATATATTTATAATAAATAGCAATTCAATGTTTAACAAGTTAATTACAATGCTACAATAATGTGCAGTATAACCATTATTAAAAAGTATGAATCTATTACACCATGATAACCAACGATACAATATACATTTATTTTAGCAAAATCCTCAAAACTTTAAAATTCTGAAATGTGGATTACCAACACTCCAAATTCTCATGTGCAGTGAGACAATTGTCCTGTAGGTTGCAAACATTATTCTGGGACAAAAGTTTTGGTCTCTCGATATTTGATCTCTCATCCACAAACATTAATATAATCGTTTTGCATGTCCCTTGGTTCCAATGTTTGATTGAATTTCAGTTTGTATGAGTGTATTTTCTTCTGTTTCAAAATTCTTTTTTCTTCTGTTTCAAAATTCTTTTTATGTGGGACTTACTAATGCCCAGTTGGAGAGACCACCCCTAAGTGAGGTTTTTTATTGATCCTGCATAGATTCCAACATCAAAAGGGTAGCATAGTATTCTTCATCATATAGTTTCTTCTGCTTCTTTAAATTTTTAACAGATCCAATTGTTAAAAACTTTTTGAAAATCAATTTTCAAGCCCCCAAACTCAAAACTTGAATATTCGGAAAATTCTCTTTGAATTGTCCAAATAAATCTTCTCAAAGCCAATATTTTGTAAATAATTAGGACACTAAAAGAGCCCACTTATACGATAAAAACTTTAATGTTAAAATTAATCACTAT
The DNA here is from genome assembly GCA_025024175.1 of Rhyzopertha dominica. Lineage (NCBI taxonomy): Eukaryota > Metazoa > Arthropoda > Insecta > Coleoptera > Bostrichidae > Rhyzopertha > Rhyzopertha dominica. Next base: position 43,691,984 of record QCXZ01000003.1, read on the forward strand.
TGCTCATGAGTCCAAAATCAAGAAGAGAAAAATGAACTTTTCTTTCCAATGAGCCAAAATAATGAGGTTTTAATTACACATTTGCTAGTTTCAGAATAAGCAAAAAATGTATTTCCTCTGCAATACATTAATTTGTTATATTTCATATTCATGGAGTTTGCTAGGTTCTCATTTATTCCATTATGTACCTTCTGGCATTAGATAACTCGGACTAAATTAACTCTGAATGATTCTCCAAATGATAGAAGATGTGTTGAATATTACACAGGATGATTTGACACATTTTACATTTAAAAATTTCAACTCATGAATGCGGCATTGTTGAAATAAAACACAAAAATCACAAGACCTAGCACCAGAAGATGCTTTCTCTTGATCAAAGTGAAATCTGTATGCTTAAAAGAAAAGAGTTTCATAAAGTTGAAACCATTAAAGGTGTGATATCTGAATGAAATGCTTTTTCTCACCTTTTGCAAATAGTTTATTATGTAAACAGAATTAACATTGAATGAATATAAACCTTTTTCTTTTAGTATAGATGCCCTTTTAAGAAATTAAAATACAAATAAACCTATAATTCAAAATAAGATATTGGTATTGGAACTGCTATAATATGGTTTTAAGAAGTTTTCCTACATTTTATTATTATGCATCATTAAATGCTTCTCACTCAACTTAATACAGAAGGTAACTGAGGTTTGAAGATTCTTAGGTATTTTCACAAAATTCATATAAACAAAAAAGGTGAACTTACTTATTTCCATTTGTAAAATCATAATTATTCATTTGAAATACTATAAAAAAATAAAAAAGAATTATTACCTGAGAGAGTCTGCAGGCATTGCCCAGTCACAATATCCCAGACCTTTACTGTCGAATCTGCATTACCAGAAACTAGAATATTGTTGCGCAGCTCCATTCCTGAAGTTAACGACTGATGTCCCATAAGGGTGTGGCGGCAAGCACCCGTCTCAACCTCCCAAACCCTTATACTCGTATCAAGCGAGCCGCTGACAACGTGCACACCATCAAACTACAAAAAAATGTTTGCAATTACGGCGACCATTGGATATATTTCCAATGACAAATACTGAGTTATGTAATTGTTTGTTATTAAACAGTAAAAGTAATTTCTTTGCTGGTTTAGGAATATTTAGAAATATTTGAGAAAATTTAGCTGCAAAAATCTAGTCTCTTATTTTGTTCTCATTTTAATGGTAGTTATCAAAAATGTTCAGAATTCAACTCTTAAAAAGAGGAACTCGACAAACATTTCAGACCTTTTACTAAGTAATCATTGTTTTTTTTCCTGACAATGTTTAATGTCAAAGAGACTTTGATAAGATATTAAATATGCTCATGATATAAAGGCGTCTTAATATTATAAAGATGAGGTACCCATTCATTCAGCCACCATCTCAAAATACAAGTGCAAACTGGTTTTCAATGAAATTTCAGTAAACCTTAGATGTACACATTTTCAGCAGATAATTAAACACATTAGCTTGTGTGGTTGCATTACTGATATTTTTATGTAAACCTGGGGTTTTCCCAACATATACAATTATTATTATTATTATTATTATTATTATTATATCAACAACTTTTACTGTAAAATTGATGATAAATAAGTTAAAAGCAGTAAAACAAACTATTGAACAAATTAAACATTACAAATATACAATAAATAGGAACAGAATTCTGACAAGCTAAATTGTACACAACTATCACCTGTTAATATAAATAGAAATATTGTAATAAAAATACTGAAATATACATATAATAATATGCATAAGAATGACTGTCCTTTGTTTACTTTACAGTGTTACATATTTAAATCATACAAACTACAACATCCTTAGTTGTGACTATAGAATAGTGAGGAACTATAAAATACTTAAAACTAATCAGTCAAAACAGGAATATATTATTCTCCTACATCAAATTTATTAAATTTGTGTAGTCAAAATAAAAATTTTATGGAAAGTGAATTTTTTTAAATAAATATATACATATAAGACACTAATATTTTTTTAAAGAAATTTCATAGTTTTATGTTTCTGTCTATAATTGTCAGATTTACTTCAAAAATGGAAAATATTATATAAATCATATATATGTATATGCAACTATTATGTGGTTTGTTAACACAATGAACACATTAATGATCATCATCAATGATTTGATGAATAATCTAAATACATAATATCTTTGAGTGATATCACAAAACAAAGGTTCTAGTGAAGCAATGATTTTTAGTTTCACAATCAAATTGTAATTATGTTTATTCATAAGCTAAACAAATCTGTAGAAACTTATATAAAGCATATAAGGATCAATTAAAATGCTTTTAGTTGTAGCTAATATAAGAACTCAATAAATCATTAACAGATGGTAACGCTACAGCACTAGTAGGAAAAAAAAATGAATTAAAATGTGTTAATGACCAAAAAGACAGCATTTTAGTACAAATATTACCTGTAAAGAATAAACTCTGTTTGTGTGACCCTGTAGAGTATGTAGGCACTCCTCCCTTTCTGGATTCCACACTTTGACCATAGAATCATAAAGCTCCCGAAACAACCAGTTTGCCATCATATTGTACACATCTTACTGCCGCCATATGACCCACAAGTACATGCAAACATTCACCACTGATTATGTCCCAAACTCTAAGAGTTGCATCACGAGAACCGCAACAACCCTAAAAATATAATAAGTAAATTAGAGGCATCCTAAGAAGAAAATATTACTTCAAATCATAGTGGGTTTTTGGTATACACCTACAAAAAACTTTTACAATAGCATCTTTTTGCTTTAGTTACAATGTTAATATTTGCAATCAATATATCATCTGCCATTATTAAGTTAAAATCATAAGTTTAATGCACTTCTAAAGAGTAATAAATAAACTTTAATTACTGGAGTAGAAAAGCACTTTCATGTTTTATATTCTGTTGGTACCTCTTAATTTTATTATGACAAAGACAATTTTCTTGCTCTTTAGAAATAATTATGTCTTATATTAGGAAAAAACAGTAATCAAAGAATTTATAAAAGCAAGGATTTTTGATGAAACAGAGTTATACATTTCATGAAAAACATGGTATACCATATAAAATAAAGAGAAATTATGATAATATTTCCCTGTTAAGTTATCCTTACTTGTTCTCATGCAGATGCATACACCTCACGGTTGATGTATGCCCATACAAGGTATGTATACAAACACCACTTTCTGCATCCCATACTTTAAGCGTTCGATCAGTACTACCACTTATGATTGTACTACCTGACATCTGTGATGACCAAACTCCGCCAGTGTGCCCAACCAACGTGCGTAAGCACTGAAACAACAACATTTACATAAGGAAGGGAAAGCTTTAGCAAAAATTACACACACCTTTCCCGTTGTTGCTGACCAGACCTTAAGCGTATTATCATCTGAACCGCTGACTATGCGATTTCCACAAAATTGCAGACATGTAATAACATGGTCGTCATGACCCTTGAGCATTTTTGGTTGCCTGATTGGCTTACTGCGCCAATTCATTTCTATTGCGTGTTGTCTCATATATGCTGCCTGTATGAAAATAAAAAGTAAGAATGTATATAGCTAATGCGACATCTGACCAGTCAACCAAACTTTAAAAATATTTACAAACAACTGCAACTCTATGTGGATGTAATCAAATTTTTACAGATTGAATTTATGCATTTAAAATCTTTTATATGATGCATTCGTAAGGATTTTAGCTGTTGGAAAAAAAACTGTATCAAAATGTCTTGTTATAAATGGAATAAGGAACATTTTTTGTCGTTCACTTAAACTGTTAAGATAGTTTTCGCCACATGGTATATTATATTTCAGTTTTCCAATCAACCTTTCTCATAAAAATCTTGGCTCGATCTGCATAATGTTCAACTCGCAATGAAATAAAGTTGCAAAAACTATGAGGCTGTTTCACATTAAATCTGAACTAATGGCTGTAGAACCTATAAATGTAAATAATAAGAACCTATATTAGACAGTATCGATGTGATCATGCTTGCTACTGACTCAAAAGTTTTAAAAACACCAAGGAGGATCATATTGCACTTCAATGAAATCAACTTTTATTACCTAAACACTCACGATTAGAATAACTGAAATCAAACAATGCGTTCTAAGAATTACAGGTGTTTTAATCTGAAACATTTCTGTATGTGCTAACATTTAAATGCAAGGACCTTTTTTTAAAGATATGTTCCTCTAAATTATTTACATAGTCATGTTTAGTAAACTGAAACCCGACAATCCATTCTAAAGCTATAAGAATTTCAACCTAAAAATACTATAGTATCACATTTGAATCCCTCAGAACTTTAGAACAGATTATCCAATTTAAATTTACCAAGCATCTAAATAAATAAATAAGTGTAATATGGCTCTTTTCGCTATTTAAAATTTTTGAGTTGGTAGCGAATGTGACACTATCTTGAATACTAAGAAAAAAATATCGACCTGCAGTAAAAGGTAGACATTTTTCAACAATCTTACACATTTTTATCAGAACTTAACACATTCAAAATTAGGAGAATGTTGACTTTAGATGTGCACTGTATACCACCAATCTAAGAAGGCTCCAACACTCATATTAAAAACAAAATTGTTTGCATTTACATTGCTACAAAATTGCACTAGCAAAACAATGTATTAAATCCCTAGTAAATTCACAGAAAAAGTAAAATTCCACTGGTTTATAAAAAGAGGGGCCGACCTTGTGGCAGTGACTGTACCACCATTGGTCTACTATCTAAAAGGAAAATGAAGAGACATGAGGTTGTACATTTTAACAAACTAAAAAAAAAAAACAGGTTAAAATTACAGATATAAATGTATATGTAATGTAATGATATGAAAAAAAACAAATAAATAGGTACCCATATTTTGTCTAAAATGGAACATGGTATGTTCACAGTGCAATATAGCAATGTCTGACATGGCCACAATCAGGTGTGTGACCGATGTTTAAATTGGTTTCATTTAGATTGCGTTGATAATAATAACGATTTCGTTAATTTTTATATGCCTAATTGCAGTAGGTATTCGTATTAGTGTTGTATTCTATATTTTATGTCTTTGTTTTTTTTGGATATACATCCTAGAAATAAGATAGTATGTAATCTTTAGATTTTATGTTTCTTTTTGTATGATTTTCTACATTTTTATATTTAAAAGATTAATAGAATATTTATTTTTATTTTTTTATTACATTTTAATTCATTTAAATTTTAAATGTTAGCTAAGTTGCGGTATGTATGTGAGTATGCAGGAAGGTTTATTTAATGTAATCTTTTAAGCCTTTATATTATAAAATTAACTATTTTTTTTTGATAATGCAATTGTTCTGACATTTTGCATATGCCTGCCGCGCCGGCTGGTCAAATAACTAGCGGTATTTAACCGTCCGACTGCCAATTTACACACGATAAACTGCCGTCCGACRKTCGGGTAGACACTCCCACATAAAAATGAGTGCCATTTTTAAGACTAAAAAGGTGTTGATCGAAGTTTTGAATAAGTCACTGCTCACTGTATAAGGGAGGAAGTCTTAAATAAAAGGTCTTATGAGCGGGTACCCTTACAACAACCTTTGCAAATTTTCGAACATAAGTTATAAATGTGGATTATTTACATTACAAGAAACCATGTAAGTCACAAAAATGTGAAATATTGTAAACAAATAATTCTGTAACCCTTTAACTGCTGAGGATAGTCATTTATTTAAAAACT